>WBZZ01002104.1:100000-107500 GCA_019918135.1 Paulinella micropora
TTTTTAATAATTTTAATCATTTTACTATTTTATTCAATTTTATCAATTTTATTTTTTTTTTATTTTTATTTTAATAATTGAAGCAGGTCACCATCTAGTTAAATCAATAGCTCTTGAGCTAACGATTTGTATGGATGACCAGAGGTGAAATTTAACTTCATTAAATGGAAGGCCTAGGCCTAGTAGAAGTAATAGTAGTAGTAGTAGTAGTAGTAGCAGTAGTAGTAGCAGTAGTAGTAGTAGTAGTAGTAGTAGTAGTAGTAGTAGTAGTAGTAGTAGTAGTAGTAGTAGTAGTAGTAGTAGTAGTAGTAGTAGTAGTAGTAGTTGTAGTAGTAAGTAGTAGTAGTAGTACTAGTAGTAGTAGTAGTAGTAGTAGTAGTAGTAGTAGTAGTAGTAGTAGTAGTAGTAGTAGTAGTAGTTGTAGTAGTTGTAGTAGTAGTAGTAGAGGTAGTAGAGGTGGTAGTAGTAAGAGTAGTAGTAGTAGTAGCAGTAGTAGTAGTAGTAGTAGTAGTAGTAGTAGTAGTAGTAGTAGTAGTAGTAGTAGTAGTAGTAGTAGTGTAGTAGCAGTAGCAGTAGCAGTAGTAGTAGTAGTAGTAGTAGTAGTAGTAGTAGTAGTAGTAGTAGTAGTGGTAGTAGTAGTAGTAGTAGTGGTAGTAGTGGTAGTAGTAGTAGTAGTAGTAGTAGTAATAGTAGTAGTAGTAGTAGTAGTAGTAGTAGCAGTAGTAGTAGTAGTAGTAGTAGTAGTAGTAGTAGTAGTAGTAGTAGTAGTAGTAGTAGTAGTAGTAGTAGTAGTAGTGCTTATATATATATATATATGTATATATATAACCTTTTTTTCATTTTATTTTACTTTTTTTTAATTTTATTTTAATTTTATTTTTATTTTATTTGAATATTTTCAATCTATTTTATTTTAACATTTTAATATTTTAATAATTTAATTTTTCATTATTATTAATAATTTGAGAAGTAGCTCACCATCTAGTTAAATCAATAGCTCTTGAGCTAACGATTTGTATGGATGACCAGAGGTTAAATTTCTTAACTCATTACATCGAAGGCCTAGGCCTAGTAGAAGTAGTAGTAGTAGTAGTAGTAGTAGTAGTAGTAGTAGTAGTAGTAGTAGTAGTAGTAGTGCCTACGGGCCTAAAGAGGGCGTTGGACACTTCATCATCAGATGATACCTGAGTGTGGGACAAGTTAAGCGTTAATCACATCCGCCGGAGTGTGGTTAGCCAAACCCCCTTGGGGAGTCACCTCGTGTCTTCCAGCTTTTGTGAGCGCCACCGTTATATATACAACTGAATGGGATTATAATACTCTCAACGTATCTATATACATATATATATATGTGTATATTACATATATATATTATATATATATAATATATTATATCTATATATATTTACTTCCACTTTTTTCCTTTTTTTTCACGAAGCTGGAACTTTACTTTAATTTCACAACAGATTAATTTATTATTTCTTATTAACTTCATACATATATATGTATATATATAATGTATATAAATATATATATATATTACCTTTTTATCCTTTTATTTTATTTTGTTTTTTTTTTTGTACTTTTTTATATTATTTTAATTTTATTTTAATACTTTCAATCTATTTTATTTTAATATTTTAATATTTTAATAATTTAATTTTTCATTATTCTTAATAATTTGAGTAGTAGGTCACCATCTAGTTAAATCAATAGCTCTTGAGCTAACGATTTGTCTGGGTGACCAGAGGTTAAATTCTTAACTTCATTAAATCGAAGGCCTAGGCCTAGTAGTAGTAGCAGTAGTAGTAGTAGTAGTAGTAGTAGTAGTAGTAGTAGTAGTAGTAGTAGTAGTAGTAGTAGTAGTAGTAGTAGTAGTAGTAGTAGTAGTACCTATCGAAAGCCTATGACACTATCGATCATGAAACACTCATCCATAAACTACGAAATAATATAAATTTTAGCGATAACACCACTACCTTTTTTAAATCATACCTCACAAAACAAGAACGAAAGGTAAAAGTATTAGGTACAATCATCCAAAGCAACCTGTCCTTCCGTGAACATATACAATCTATTATATTCCGCCTTCAACCATTTGTCCAAATGTTTCGTTATGTGAACAGCCTACTTCCCACTCACATCCTCCTCCAACTTTACTATGCACATGTATACCCCCTACTTATGTATGGTATCTCTATATGGGGATCTGATGACTACAACACCATTATACATCCACTCATTATCATCCAAAAACGTATAGTCCGTCTGATATGTCTCAAATCATGGAGAACACCTACCAAGCCTCTTTTTGCCAAACTACGCTTACTCAACACTTAACATGTATAAATATAGCGTATGCATGGATGCACACTCCCTTATTTACCCAGCCTTCAAGGCTTTCCTCCCCCTTCACTACAACAATATCCGACCAATCACAGCTGTTCATAACTACAACACTAGGCGGTCATCAAAGAAACACATGTACAACGACTCAACGACAGGTCAATACAGCAGAGCAGCACAAGCACAATGGGATAAGCTGCCAGAGCACCTAAGAGATATCTCATACAAAGCAGAATTCAAAAAGGAACTCAAAGCATATCTCTTAAGGCTGCAAGAATCCTGACACTGCCTACGGGCCTAAAGAGGGCGACGGACCTCATCATCAGATGATACCTGAGCGTGGGACAAAATCAGCGTCTATCACATCCTAAGCCGGAGTGGTTGGCCAAACCCCCTTAGGGAGTCACCTCGTGTCTACCAGCTTTTGCGAGTGCCACCGTTATATATAGTACTGAGTGAGAATATAACACTTTCAACATAAATATATATATACATATATATATGTATATATATATATAGTACTGAGTGAGATTATAACTCTTTCAACATATATATACATATATATATTATATTATATAATATTATATATTATATTTTATCTATATATATATTTTTCCGTTTTTTTTTTTTTTTTTTTTTTTCGTTCCTCACTGCACTAGAACTTTACTTTGACTTCATAACAGATTAATTTAATATATATATATATATATATATATATATATATATATTATATTATTATTGTTATTACTATTTTATTATTATTATTATTATTATTATATTATTATTATTATTATTATTATTATTATTATTATTTACCATCTGGGCCCTGTCGCCAGTTCGATTCCCGTCGGTGCCACCAGTATTTTCATTGAACATACCGGTCCGTCTGGACCAGTATTTTCATTGAACATACCGGTCCGTCTGGAAGTGTTGGAACTGCCCTTGCGGGGGTGTCATTACAGCCTATCGTCAATTCTTCGTACTCCCCTCACGGGTGAGACGATGGAGGCGCATGTGCAGAAATGCATCAGCCATTGACAGAGAAGCACTATTATTATTATTATTATTATTATTATTATTATTATTATTATTATTATTATTATTATTATCATTATTATTATTATTATTATTATTATTATTATTATTATTATGGACACCGTGATAGCCCAGTGGTCAAGTTCTACCATCTGGGCCCTGTCGCCAGTTCGATTCCCGTCGGTGCCACCAGTATTTTCATTGAACATACCGGTCCGTCTGGAAGTGTTGGAACTGCCCTTGCGGGGGTGTCATTAGAGCCTATCGTCAATTCTTCGTACTACCCTCACGGGTGAGACGATGGAGGCGCATGTGCAGAAATGCATCAGCCATTGACAGAGAAGCACTATTATTATTATTATTATTATTATTATTATTATTATTATTATTATTATTATTATTATTATTATTATTAGGGAGTACATAGGCCATCGGTCCCTTTCCATGGGCTGATTGGTATAAAGCTCCTAGAGTAATGTTCTATGCCGTCACTTCCTTTATTCCACCGATTGGTGTGGAGACTTTCCTTATGGAATGGAGGACTGGATGCACATGGCCTTTTGGCTCAGCAATTCGCAGGAGATACATTATTATTATTATTATTATTATTATTATTATTATTATTATTATTATTATTATTATTATTATTATTATTATTATTATTATTATTATTATTATTATTTTATTTTAATATTTTTAATCTAAGTCATTTTATTTTAATACTTTAATATTTTAATAATTTCTCATTATCTTTAATAACTTGAGACGTAGGTCACCATCTAGTTAAATCAATAGCTCTTGAGCTAACGATTTGTATGGATCGACCAGAGGTTAAATTGTTAACTTCATTAAACCGAAGGCCTAGGCCTAGTAGGATAGAGAACAGAGGCTGAGACTGAGACAGAGACAGACAGAGACTTTCAGGAAATAGTTATAGAGACAGAGACAGAGACAGAGACAGGACAGAGACAGAGACAGGGACGAGACAGAGACAGAGACAGAGACAGAGACAGAGAGACAGAGACAGAGAGACAGAGACAGAGAGACAGAGACAGAGACAGAGACAGAGACAGAGACAGAGACAGAGACAGAGACAGAGACAGAGACAGAGACAGAGACAGGACGAACTAAACAAGACACAGACATGGACAGCGAACGACAGACAGAGACATGAGACAGAGACATGAGACAGGCATTGTAAACGGAACAAACACAAAGATGTAGACAGAAAAACAGACAGATGGAGACAGAGGTAGAGCTAGAGCAAAGACACAGTCCACACCACATGCCCCATCAACTCTTTTGATTAAAAAAATTGAATGCTTGCGGGGTCGTTCTGGCCACCGGTGTGTGTCTGGTGTTGTTGTTTGGCTGACGCTTTGAAATGCCGCGAAAACCTGCGACAAATTCTTCCCTCCCTTCTTGTTGCATTCTAGCAGGAACAGCTTCTGATTGCAAAAGGTATGGCGCAATTGGAACAGACATTGAAAGTTCTGCTAGCCCTTTTCACAGTGTCTTTGAGTCAAGTGAGTCAGGGATCCACGCCAGTGAGTCAACAACCACAGCAACAGTCAGGGTATCAGAATGTCCCACCGGGTGGGTCTTACGGTCAAGTCGTTGCAAGGCATAGTATCAATCCTCCCTATGGGACACACCTTCCCTTCTGGGACATTGGAGCTGGCGCTTTCCTGAATGGGACGTATGTACGACTCACTCCAGCTCGGCAAAGTCGCACAGGCTACTGCTGGAACAATGTCAAGGTGCTCGTACACGTCATACACGTCATATCGCCTCAAATTCGTACATACATGCATACATACATACATACATACATACATACATACATACATACAATGTACATATGTACATACATACATACATGCATGCATTTGCATACATACATACATACATACTTACATACATACATATGTACATACATACATACATACATACATACATACATATACATACATACATACATATACATACTACATACATACATACATACACACATACATACATACATACATATGTACATACATATGTACATACATACATATACATACATCATACATACATACATACATACATATACATACATACATGCATACATACATAAATACATACATACATACTTACATAATGTACATACATACATACATATGTGCATGCATACATACATACATACATACATGCATGCATACATATGTGCATACATACGTACATACGTACGTACGTACATACATACATACATATGTACATACATACATACATACATACGTGCATGCATGCATACATACATACATACATACGTGTATTTTCATGCATACATACATACATATATGTACATTTATACATACATGCATACATACATACATACATACATACATACACATACATACATACACATACATACATGCATGCATACATACATATACATACATACATACATATACATACATATACGTACATACATACATACATACATACATGCATACATACATACATACATACATTAAATTAGATTACATACGTTACATATTACATACATTACACATATGCATACATATGCATACACATACATACATACATACATACATACACGTAGCAAACCATGATGACGGATTGGGAAGCCACGCTTGAGTTTCAGGTGACAGGAAGGTCCTTTTTCTTTATATGCATGTAGTAATGTCACCCTTACCCTGTTTTGTGTCTGGCTGTGGACGCGGCGTCCAGTTTTGGACGTGTGAATTCGTCCACATTTAAGGGTTAACAGCGGTAATTTCCAAATTACGACGTGTGAATTCGTCCACATTTAAGGGTTAACAGCGGTAATTTCCAATTTTGACGTGTGAATTTGTCCACATTTAAGACTACAAAACATTATGTTACAGTATATTCTAGTTTATTGCATTGCATTACCATTTCATTACCATTAAGCCTTCCCCTATGCGTGTCTAATATTGCACGCAGTGTCCAATTTTGGACGTGTTACAAGTCATTTTGAGCCCAGGAAATTACCGTTGTTAACCGCTATGTAATGTAATGCAATGAATATAATGTAATGTTCCTTTTTCATCATGTTCCGTGGTGTAATGTCATACAAATATATGAAATATAAATGATGTATAATATGAAGAGAAAATACATATACTAAATCACATTACATGACATGACATTTTACGTTACACGTTACTTTACTTTACTTTAATTACTTCACTTTACTTACTTACCTTTGACTTACTTTCCTTTACTTTGATTTACTTTGATTTACTTTACTTTACTTTACTTTACTTTACTTTACTTTTCTTCACTTTACTTTACTTTGATTTACTTTACTTTACTTTACTTTGCTTTACTTTACTTTACTTTACTTTACTTTACTTTACTTTACTTTACTTTACTTCACTTTACTTTAGTACATTCATACATACATACATTATATACATACATACACATACATACATACGTACATACATACATACATACTACACACATACGCACATACGTGCGTACGTACGTAAGTACGTACGTGCATACATACATACATACATACATACATACATCCTATTATGTTCCATATTACAGTATATCATCGACTTTGACACATTCTACCACATACATACATACATACATACATAGACGCAAATTGGGGGGAGATGGCTTCGCCTTCTGGCATACATGCATACATACATACATACATACATACATACATACATACATACATACATACATTAGACGCAACTTGGGGGGAGATGGCTTCGCCTTCTGGTTCGTGGAGAAGCCTTTCACGCTGGGCACCGTCTTTGGCAGCAACGACTTCTGGAACGGACTGGGTAGGCAGGCAGAACAGACAGAACGGACTGGGTAGGCAGGCAGAACAGACAGAACGGACTGGGTAGGCAGGCAGAACAGACAGAACGGACTGGGTAGGCAGGCAGAACAGACAGAAGCATGCAAGCAATCCAACACTGCTTTCTGTCCTTCTGTCTTTCTGCCTTTCTTTGTTGTTTTTCTTTCTTTCTTTCCACCTTTCATACCTTTTGTGCATGGGTGGTGTCCCCTGTGTTTTGTATCTGTTAGGCATCTTTTTCGACACATTCAACAACGACGGACGAG
>WBZZ01002104.1:117500-125000 GCA_019918135.1 Paulinella micropora
ACCAGAACCGGCAAAAGGACTGCATTAATAACTAATAATACTAACAGTAACGACTACTACTAACGGATAAATAAAGTAATAGTGGATATAACTGAGGAGGAAGGGTCTAATTACAAATGTCCAATGAAGTGTCAACGGTACTGAATTACTTCGTTAAAGTGTTCGGTCTGATATTAATATAAATTGTAAACTTCAAAGGTGAAAGTGTGAACCAGGATAAAGATTTACATTCGTTCATCGGCGCGGCACATTTTTACATAATCGGCATAGTAGTATTACTGATAATTACCGTGGCTAGCAATATCATGTAACTGCTGACATTCAAGTCATCAACTGAGTCTTTATTATTATGTGACACTACGATCTTCTAGTAATAAAACGTACAAACAGATAATACGGTAACCCTTATACAAACTTCCACATTCTCAACATAAACTCAGAGCCTGGCTATGTATAATTCATCTTTTTCCTCTACCGTCTTGATCGGCTCTCCTCCCACTTCAGACTGCGGTGGCTTTTGCTTCTGTTTACATACACAGAAAACTAATCAAAGAACCCCTGCAATACTGGGCCAGGAAAAGACACATCGACACAAGAAAAAGAGAAATGAAAGGTGCGGCGAAGCACCAGGAAACGACTTGAAATAATCAACAAAGACAGCAGAGAAGCCAGGAGAGAAGGCAGAGTTCACGGAGACGACGGGTTCCTTTTCACATGTGATGAAACGTTCTTATGGTTAGTCGTTTTCGCCTCTAAAATTGTCAGTATTCCGGTGGCAGCAGGCGGGTGCTCCACCAAAAAATACAGGCGAAGATGGTGTTGCGGCTTCGACAGAAAACCAGCAAACAAAACTCTACCTCCAGCTCCGTCTCCTGGTTTATCAGAGCAACGCAAGCAGCCAAACATCTAACTTTTGAACTAATGTTCCTCTGAGGCGACACAATACTCAACACTTCTATTGAAAGCCCTGGATCGCCAAAAAGCACTGCTTTTGAACGAGGGACATGAGAACAAAAAGGGACTTTGCCATTTGTATGTCAGCAAGAAAAAAGCGGTGGGTAAGCAAGCTTGGTGCGCACAGTGGCGAATCTCTTGTGAAAAAAGGACCAGTGTCCAGTGTCCACGTCTCGTGCTTGCCTCCACACAATGCTGCAAGTCCATCCAGTCAAAAGAAAGGCGCGGCCCAAATGTCCGAGAAAGGTCCCTGGGGCTCGGGCTTGTCGTCTTCACCCTAAGATCACAAGACGAAGCAAAATATCTATGCATAGATGCATGCACTAACACGTATATATCGTTAAAAAAATAATAATAATAGACTTATCAGTCAATTGGCCTTTGATCCTGTCGGACATGTGCCTCCATTGGTAGCACGGGACCGTTCGGTGACGCGGCTCCGCTCCAAAGACTCGACTGGCAGTGCAATGTGCAAATGAGCGTGCTGTGCATGTGCAAGTGGGTGCAAGGAGTGAGAGGAGTTATCTGCCGAGAAGAAGTCCGCGACGCTGCGCTGACCTCCTACAACAGATCTAGCCAGACATTCTACCTGACTAGGCCTTCCCCTCCTTCTACCCACCTCCTGAACGACCGTGAGGTCGATCACCTCCTCCTCCTCCTCCGCCCCCTCTGCCTCCCTGGTCTGCGCCTCCAACTCCTCCCACTCCTTCCAGATGGTGGCAACAAACCTTCCTAACTCCTCCTCCACCTCTTCTGGGACAGGGATAAACAAAACGCCGAGCATCGCCGCCATCTTTTCATCCTCCCCCTTCAGCCATTCCTCTTTGAAGAGCCTCATCTCCTCCTCTGCCTCCCGCAGTTCCCTGTGATAAAGCCCTCCTCGATTCAGCATGAGGGGCTGCCGGGCTTGCGCCTCATCGATAAACTTAAACAGTGCCTCACGAGAGCTCGCAAACGTTGGGCAATGCAGCAGGAAGTGACGTAACGACTCGTTAACCTCAGTGCCACACAAGGCGAAACAGCTTGAGCAGTCCGGCGAGCATGAGCCAAATTTGGATCGGTAGAGGCGAAGGCGATTGTTGCAGCTCAACAATCGCCTTCTGATAAGGTTGTGACTTCCCCCCTCCAGCGCCCGCCAACGTGGGAAAGCAGAGCGGGAAGACATCTGGCTAAGCAGCACCCTAAGCCCATCAGAGGGCTTAGCCTGCCGCTCCCAGCCAGCTACTTCCTGCCGGACAGACCATTGCTTTACCACCTCGTTCCAGTTCGCCAGAGCGGCCCACCAGTCCTTATCATCTACCGTGCCATCTTCGTTCACGACCCGCTTGAGCGCATCCAAGCCCTCCCGCAGCCTGTGATCTGCTAAGATCAAATTTTCCGTATCTTCCTTCCATTTGCACCGACCCGTGTTGTAAAGCCTGCGTGTTAGCGCTGTGTTGCCCAGTAACTCGATGCGCCCTAGGAACCGAAGCCGGGCCGCCTTGGCAAGGATGCTAAAACTCGGCGTGCGGCCTAAACCCCTGGTGATGCAGCCGCTTGTGCGCGTACCAACACCCAAGATGACCCGCAGGGGCGCTACCAACGCGCCCTCCAGCTTACTCAGCTTGTTGGCGCCCGGCAGATCCCAAAAAGCCGATGCGTAAAGCAACTTTGCGCCAACCATTTGCTGCCAATTCATCAGCCGAAGACGCGCTGGAACTTCATGGGCAATCCAGAGGGGGTAGCAGGCAGCCGTTCCCGCTACAGTGATTTCCGCCGCCCGCTTCGCTTGCGGTTTATCGGAGAGGGTGTCCGTGAGCAGAACTCCCAGGTATTTGTAGTGGTCGGTGACGTTGAGAACCTTGCCCCGGAACCTCACGCATGGGGGCGACTTTTTTGACTTGGCGTGCCCGTATATCGGCATGACTTCCGTCTTGCCCGGTTTCAGGTTGATTTCAAGCCGATAGTCCTCCACGAATGTCGCCACGACATTTACAATCTGTTGAAGCTCCGTGACACTATGCGCAATTACCGCAACGTCGTCGGCGTAAAGCAGGGTCCGTATGTCTTCGATGCGGTTGAGGTCCTCGATCTCCAACTCTTTCGCGATTCGGACCGTTAGCTCATCCATGAAGACGTTGAACAGCGACGGTGACAACGGCGACCCTTGCTGAACTCCCATCTCTTCCAGCACTTCACCAGTGAGTTCGCCATCGACTAGCACTCGCGATGACGTTCTTCGGTAAAAACGCCGCAGAATGCGATAGAACTTGCCCTGTACCCCCATCTGGGTTAGCCTCTGAAACAACCCGGCCCGCCAAACCGTAGGGAATGCCTTTCTCAGATCCACGAACAAAACGAAAGAACGGAGGCCAGCTTGTTGTCTAAGGCGCAGACGCTCCTTAAGGACAAACATCTGGTCCCCCGTACTACGTTTTGGCCGGAACCCACCCTGCTCTGGGCGAAGCCTGCCCGGCTGATCGATGAAAGCCGTAAGCCTCGCCGCCATAAGGGACAGATACATCTTACCCAGACAGCTCAGAATCGCGATGTCTCTCCAATTTTCCGGATCGGTTGGGTCGCCTCCTTTTGGGATGTTGACGATAATCGCTTTGCCCCAGTCGCTGGGGGTGTATTCGCACGATTTCAACCAGTTGAAGAAGCGCACCAGAAAGCTCACAATCCGCGTGCCTCCGTACTTGAGCATCTCGTTCTTGATCTTATGCGGTGAGCACGCTTTGTGATTCTGGAGATTTTCCTGGCAGAGCTCCACTTCCTTCTCGGTGTAATCATAGTCCAGCGGGCCCGTCTCAGTCCGGATCTCCTCGGCTTGCGCCATGGCCTCGAATTGGTCGCGCAGGTTGTCGTTATACTGGAAGGTTTCGCGGGCCTTCCGCTCGGGCTCAATCCGCGCTGCTTCCTCATCAGAACCGACTTCCTCTACACATGCATCCTCCAAAAACTGGTTTTCTTTGGGGACCACCATACGTCGGCGGTATTCTTCCCATTCTTGTAGTTTTTCCCGGAGTGTGCATGCCAGAGTGCCATCGGGCTTCCGAACAGGAGCAGAAGCGTTCGACCGCCGAACCCCGCCCAAACGCTTTGACAGCTTCCAGTACGTGGCCATGGTAGCGCTCCTGAAGTTGGCAGCGGTGTCATTCTGGACCCGCTTCCACGCTTGCTCCTTCTTCTCCTTGCATAACCTTCTGACCGCCTTCCTCGCTTCTTTATATCTTTGCCAGGCCTCTCGGTTGGCCTCATTCCTTCGCCAGAGGCCGTATGCCTCTCTCCGTCGCGCAATCGTTTCCCTAAGACTCTCATCAAACCATGCATTAGTAAACCCTGGCCTAATCACCCGAACTCCCAAGACCTTCACGGCTGCGCCCGTGAAAGCTCGGACCACTAAGCTAGCGACCCTATCTACCTCCTGCTGAAGCTCATCCGGGTCCTCCACTGCTGATAGATCTGGGAGGCCATCTGGCAACAGCCCCGATATACCAGCTGCAAAGGTCTCGTCGTACTTCAACCTAAGCTTAGACAGCTCACTCTCCTTACCCTCAACTACCCTGCCTATCAAGCGCTCTGCCTTGAATGCTTTGTACCTCTTTACCTGCTTTTTGGGGGGTGGCTGTCCCCCCCAGACCAGTTCCGCCCACACAGCTTTGTGGTCGGTATCAAGGTCTACCTCGTCGACGCCGAAGCTTGCCTCCTCCGCCAGCTCGGAAGAGACGCAGATGTAATCCAGTAGATGCCTTCGTCCACCTACATTTTCCTGCCTAGACCACCAATATTTGTCCCCCCGTGGTTGCGAAAACCCACTGAGATTGCGCAACCCCGTGGCAACAAGCATCGCAGCCAGCAACTCACCATTCTCACTCCTAACCCCTCTACCCCTCCCATCTATCTCGCCAAAGAGGCCCACCACTCCCTCCTCCCGCGCTATTCTGGCGGGCCCCAGCTTAGCATTAGCATCACCAACCGTAACCACATGACCTTTGGTGGCGAAGTAGGAGACGGCCGCCTGCCACGCCTCATAGGCTGCAATAGATTCCTCTCGTTGATTTTCTTGGGGGAAGTAGCCGTTGCCGACGAACACATCCGACGCCGTCGCGCTCCCAGACGACAGCCGCACCCACAATTGCTGTGGGTGTGGAACAGGCGCCTGTACAATGGTAGCGCACGGTGCCAGATAGTTGGCCACCAACGTCAAGATTCCCCCCAAGAGACGCGAGCCCGCACCAGTTGCAGCCGCTTTGCCGAGGACTGCGAAGCCGTCGACTTGGAGCTTCTCCACCTTCTGCGACGATAGGTTGTGCTCCTGGACTCCGACGATCACCCAGCCTCGCTCCTTGTAGTGCTCCGGCCATTCCCCAAAGCCTGGGCTATCCGCACCCACTTTGCCTTGCCAATTATGTGAGGCCACCCTCAGTGGGAAGCCTTTCACAAATTGGGAAGAACGAAGCTGATGCCGATGCCTGCGCTTCGGTTGAGCCGCCTGGAGCCCTCCGCCACCCTCCACGGCCCATCCTGCACCCTCCGCCCCAGCTCCTCCAGCTCCCGCATCCCGCCCCACTCCGCCAAGGGAGATTCACCGCTTGAGGCTTCGCCCTGGGGCTCGTCGACTTCCACGTCGAGCACCCAGTAGCCAAATCCCTGCTTGCGAAGCTCCCTCTGCATCTCTACATACTGGGCACCTCCCCGTGCAGCCCGCTGCTTCTCTCTTTCCCGGAAAGTCCTACCCGTCGCAACGTGAACCTTTCCCGTGAAGAACTTACGCTCCCGCAGCAGCCGCACCATCTTCTCCGCCTCCTCACAAGACGCACATTTAATCCGCAAATGTCGCCCACTACCTCTGCCCGCGAATTCCACCTCGACTTCCCCGAGACCGAGAATTCGGAGCTCTCGCGCCATGACCACTGTCTGAGAGACATGCGATAGCCCCCATACTATGCAACATCTCTTATCCAGCTCATTTCGTACCTTCCTCCGCCACCTCCTCGGTGGCGGTACCGCTTGCCACACGCCGTGACCAGACCTTTCCGGACGTGACTTCTCTTCCGAGGTTGGGGAGGGTGATCGAGATGCAGCAGGATTGCTGGCTCTACGTGATTCAGGTTGCCCGTCAGGTACGCGAGCACTCGACCACCCCACCCCGGCCGAGTAGCCATCGCCACCCGCAGGCGCACTCCCACGGGGAACGTCTAAACCTGAAGGATTACCGCCTTGACCCATAGGGCCAGCACTAGCGGCCGCGCTCTTCGCATAAGAACCTGACATAAGTGGTATGGGACCCCGGTGCCGCATTGATCGAGTTGTAAACTCGATAAATGAGGACCCAGGTGGGGTTATTTAAAGCTCAACCCTTAAAAAGCATACGTGTACGTATGTATAGGAATACACACAAACACTCACCTGCATCCGTAACCAGGCACGAGGCAGACCCGCTGTGCATCATCGAGGTAGGTGTCGTGGCAAACCACCCTGCGTCCGATAAACGCTGCAAGTGAGTCATCTACCGAGAGCACAGAGTGACAGGCCCGTGCACGTGTACCCACCACCCCATAACCCTCCGCCAGAGCAACCCCATGGCATCCGCAGGATGAGCACGAAGAGTGCTGAGAGAGAGGGTGAGCCAGGAGCCCCGCTCCGGTCCGTCGTTACTTTGGTCATTTAGTCGTTTCAAGGCTTGTGGTAAGGTGTAGGGCCTCTCGCCTTCGTACAAACTCCGACCGACAGTAGTTTGGTTGACCATCCTTCGCGGTGACCCTCTGAACACAACCCCCTCCCCCAGTGCCCACCCCTTGTGATTCCAGAGGCCACCCCGAGCCAAGAGCCATGAGTATGATGAGCAACTCACATGAGTTACTCTCAGTAATTGGGACCCGTCTCATAAATCAATGGAACGCTTATCGTGCGCCCCTCATAGGCTCAGCCCGCCCATGTGAAAGCTAGGCCTCGCCCAAAGCAAAGCAAAGCAAAGCAACAACAAAAAAAAAAAAAAAAAAAAAAAAAAAGAAAAAGAGAGAGAGAGAGAGAGAGCGAGAGCGAGGCCGCCGTGGCTCGCCCGCAATCCAGCTGGGTGCACCTCGTCACAACCACTCATCGGCGTGAGCTCATAGCTGTGTGCGACATAGGTACAAGAGCAAGAGGAGAAACAGTGTGCCAGCGTGGATGTGTGGGTGAGGCAGTGCGGTGAGGCAAAGCAGCGATGCCAGTCGAATCCCTGGAGACGGAACCTAGCATCAAAAACATCGTATAAGTCTACCCCAGGCCTCCATCCACCGAGTGGTGAGCTCGATAAAAGAAGACCCGAGTGGGGTTATTTAAAGCTCAACCCTTAAAAAAGCATAAACATGTACGCCGCCAGGAACCCAACAACAATAACATAGCAGCCAGGAACCCAACAACAATAACATAGCAGCCAGGAACCCAACAACAATAACATAGCAGCCAGGAACCCAACAACAATAACATAGCAGCCAGGAACCCAACAACAATAATAACATAGCAGCCAGGAACCCAACAACAATAACATAGCAGCCAGGAACCCAACAACAATAACATAGC
>WBZZ01002104.1:142500-155000 GCA_019918135.1 Paulinella micropora
ATGTCCTTGTGAAAAGGGTTGCGCGGTCATATCCACGTATTAAATATGTAGGCATAAATGTCTATTTAATATTTCTCGGTCACCACCTCATGTGGTTAGGTGACCGAGAAAACCACATCTTCGCCTCGCCAAATTTGACGTGTTTTACGGGCTCGCCGGCCCGGCTCGCCCGTAAAACACTTGGAAATTTTGGCTCGCCGCAGAATGTATTATTATTGCATATATATGTGTGTCCGTCTATTTGTGCACGGTGGTACGGTCCTTTATACATACTCATAATTTTGTATGTAGTATATTTATTGCATGGATGTGTATTTCTGTCTGTGTGGCAAAGGTGGCGAAGTCGGCAGCAAACTCCGTGCGGTCCATGGGGGTACACACACAAATACACACGCACACACACACACACACACACACACACATACACACACATGCGCGCTCGCGCACAAGCCCACATATGTGCACACACGCACACGTACACATATGCACGAACGCATCTACATCTTACCACACACGCCTCCCCACGCACGCCACACACAAGTTTGCACACATACGCCCACGTGCGCACATTCGCTTGTGAGCATAACTTCGAACAGACTTCGTACACACACACACACACACACACACACGAAGCACATGCGCGCACGTGCTCTTGGGATCACGTGTCTTGGACAGTATGTGAAACCAGTCAGGCGCGCGGCTAAGCTGTTCTGTAGCAGGCTATGCTATCCAGCTTACACGGCTAATTTCGCGATTAAAAAAAATAGCCCATGACCTCTACATTCCCGCGGATCGATCTGCTAAGGACAAAACGCTTGAGTTCAGGGTTTGTTTTCCTTGAGAATCCGGGAACCTCTTTTGATGCGCAGCAGCCTGTGGACCCCGAGGCGAGGGCCAGCGATTTCGTCCGCTCCCAACGCACCGGTCCAGCCAAACAGCTAGAAGGAGATAGGTCGCTAGGCAGGTAGGCAGGTAGGGATGGATGGATGGATGGATGGATGGATGGATGGATGGATGGATTATTACTATTATTACTATTACTATCGTTATTATTATTATTATTATTATTATTATTGACACGGTGATAGCCCAGTGGTCAAGTTCTACCATCTGGGCCCTGTCGCCAGTTCGATTTCCGTCGGTGCCACCAGTATTTTCATTGAACATACCGGTCCGTCTGGAAGTGTTGGAACTGCCCTTGCGGGGGTGTCATTAGAGCCTATCGTCAATTCTTCGTACTCCCCTCACGGGTGAGACGATGGGGGCGCATGTGCAGATTTGCATTAGCCATTGACAGAGAAGCACTATTATTATTATTATTATTATTATTATTATTATTATTATTATTATGGTGGGGTGCACAGTATGGCACCCCACGGGAAGAGGAGGTGGTTGGGCCTCTTCCCACTACTTTCGAGGCTATGTCGTTGTGTTGGCTCCGAGGCTATGTTGTTGTGTTGGTTCCGAGGCTATGTTGTTGTGTTGGTTCCGAGGCTCTGTTGTTGTGTGGGTTCCGAGGCTATGTCGATGTGGGTTCCGAGGCTATGTTGTTGTGTTGGTTCCGAGGCCATGTCGTTGTGTTGTTTTTTATAAGACATACACCACGTGGGATCAAAGGGGTATTTACATTCCGCGATCTAGGGGTGGTGACGGGTTTCGAGGCGTCCCAGATACTTGCCACAAAACGTCCTCATGCGCTGGCAGACCGCATGAAATGTCTGCTACCCCTGTGAGTACCTCCATGCGGGACCTACCCAGTCTCGTGGAGCTCTCACGCGGGGAAGATCAATCATTTGTAGTTGATTTCCTGCAAGGTACCCGACACTGTGCGGGTAGTAGGGACTTCCTTTTGGGGCCTTCTATGCAGGATGATTAGAGTCACTCTTCCCTCCCCAACATACTCACTGTAGTCCCTGTTGGGTCGAGGGATGGAGGCGCATGGCCCTCGGCTCAGCCATGACAGATCAATATATATTATTATTATTATTATTATTATTATTACTATTACTATGGACACCGTGATAGCCTAGTGGTCAAGTTCTACCATCTGGGCCCTGTCGCCAGTTCGATTCCCGTCGGTGCCACCAGTATCTTCATTGAACATACCGGTCCGTCTGGAAGTGTTGGAACTGCCTGTGCGGGGGTGTCATTAGAGCCTATCGTCAATTCTTCGTACTCCCCTCACGGGTGAGACGATGGAGGCGCATGTACAGATTTGCATCAGCCATTGACAGAGAAGCACTATTACTATTACTATTATTATTATTTAGTAAATCTGCCTTGGAGTGTTGACTGTGACATATTTGAGGGAAATCCCGATGAAAAAACCTAGTCACACTTGCTAAACAGAGTTCCAGCCCAATGGCCTCAAGGCGTTAAACTGTGACGCCAACTCATAACCCTTTGGTGGTAGATGCTGGGGAGGAGGGTCGTTGCGCGCGTAAAAGATCTTAAACTCCGCATATGCTGGTTGATAGCCCAGGACCCAGCAGACACCAGATTGTTATGGGTGGGGTTTCGAGGCAGCTCTAGCAACCGCGCTTGGTGTATGCACTTGCACATTCGGTGACGTCTTGCAAGAGGTTGCTGGGACTGCGGAATAACCTCGGCTTAGTGCAGTCTTGCCCTCAGGAGCTCCATCGGTGGCCCCGATCATCAGGCGAGAGACTGACACGGGGGGGTGGAGGACCTCGAACAAGGGTATTGGAGGCTTATGTCCGTTGAGGATATGCCATTAGCTGCATCAGTACGCCTCAGATATAGTACTATTATTATTATTATTATTATTATTATGGACACCGTGATAGCCCAGTGGTCAAGTTCTACCATCTGAGCCCTGTCGCCAGTTCGATTCCCGTCGTTGCCACCAGTATTTTCATTGAACATACCGGTCCGTCTGGAAGTGTTGGAACTGCCCGTGCGGCGGTGTCATTAGAGCCTATCGTCAATTCTTCGTACTCCCCTCACGGGTGAGACGATGGAGGCGCATGTGCAGATCTGCATCAGCCATTGACAGAGAAGCACTATTATTATTATTATTATTATTATTATTATTATTATTATTATTATTATTATTATTATTATTGCCCTGTCGCCAGTTCGATTCCCGTCGGTGCCACCAGTATTTTCATTGAACATACCGGTCCGTCCGGACCAGTATTTTCATTGAACATACCGGTCCGTCTGGAAGTGTTGGAACTGCCCTTGCGGGGGTGTCATTAGAGCCTATCGTCAATTCTTCGTACTCCCCTCACGGGTGAGACGATGGAGGCGCATGTGCAGAAATGCATCAGCCATTGACAGAGAAGCACTATTATTATTATTATTATTATTATTATTATGGACACCGTGATAGCCCAGTGGTCAAGTTCTACCATCTGGGCCCTGTCGCCAGTTCGATTCCCGTCGGTGCCACCAGTATTTTCATTGAACATACCGGTCCGTCTGGAAGTGTTGGAACTGCCCTTGCGGGGGTGTCATTAGAGCCTATCGTCAATTCTCCGTACTCCCCTCACGGGGGAGACGATGGAGGCGCATGTGCAGATTTGCATCAGCCATTGACAGAGAAGCACTATTATTATTATTATTATTATTATTATTATTATTATTATTATTATTATTATTATTATTATTATTATTATAGCTTTTTTCAAGGCGGCTTCGTCCCACCAGCGCCCCTTGACCGCTGCATGCCCACAATCATAATAACAATGATGCTATATGATGATTTATGATAATGCCAGTAATGACAGTAAGAGTAATAGTAAGAACGATAACAATAATAATAATTACAGTAATAATAGTGCTTCTCTGTCAATGGCTGATGCAAATCTGCACATGCGCCTCCATCGTCTCACCCGTGAGGGGAGTACGAAGAATTGACGATAGGCTCTAATGACACCCCCGCAAGGGCAGTTCCAACACTTCCAGACGGACCGGTATGTTCAATGAAAATACTGGTGGCACCGACGGGAATCGAACTGGCGACAGGGCCCAGATGGTAGAACTTGACCACTGGGCTATCACGGTGTCCAATAATAATAATAATAATAATAATAATAATAATAATAATAATAATAATAATAATAATAATAATAATAATAATAATAATAGACTTATCAGTCAATTGGCCCTTGATCCTGTCGGACATGTGCCTCCATTAATAATAATAATAATAATAATAATAATAATAATAATAATAATAATAATAATAATAATAATAATAATAATAATAATAATAATAATAATAATAGTGCTTCTCTGTCAATGGCTGATGCAAATCTGCACATGCGCCTCCATCGTCTCACCCGTGAGGGGAGTACGAAGAATTGACGATAGGCTCTAATGACGCCCCCGCAAGGGCAGTTCCAACACTTCCAGACGGACCGGAATAATAATAATAATAATAATAATAATAATAATAATAATAATAATACTATATCTGTGGCGTACTGATGCAGCTAATGGCATATCCTCAACGGACATAAGCCTCCAATACCCTTGTTCGAGGTCCTCCACCCCCCCGTGTCAGACTCTCGCCTGATGATCGGGGCCACCGATGGAGCTCCTGAGGGCAAGACTGCACTAAGCCGAGGTTATTCCGCAGTCCCAGCAACCTCTTGCAAGACGTCACCGAATGTGCAAGTGCATACACCAAGCGCGGTTGCTAGAGCTGCCTCGAAACCCCACCCATAACAATCTGGTGTCTGCTGGATCCTGGGCTATCAACCAGCATATGCGGAGTTTAAGATCTTTTACGCGCGCAACGACCCTCCTCCCCAGCATCTACCACCAAAGGGTTATGAGTTGGCGTCACAGTTTAACGCCTTGAGGCCATTGGGCTGGAACTCTGTTTAGCAAGTGTGACTAGGTTTTTTCATCGGGATTTCCCTCAAATATGTCACAGTCAACACTCCAAGGCAGATTTACTATATCTGAGGCGTACTGATGCAGCTAATGGCATATCCTCAACGGACATAAGCCTCCAATACCCTTGTTCGAGGTCCTCCACCCCCCCGTGTAATAATAATAATAATAATAATAATAATAATAATAATAATAATAATAATAATAATAATAATAATAATATATATTGATCTGTCATGGCTGAGCCCGAGGGCCATGCGCCTCCATCCCTCGACCCAACAGGGACTACAGTGAGTATGTTGGGGAGGGAAGAGTGACTCTGACCATCCTGCATAGAAGGCCCCAAAAGGAAGTCCCTACTACCCGCACAGTGTCGGGTACCTTGCAGGAAATCAACTACAAATGATTGATCTTCCCCCGCGTGAGAGCTCCACGAGACTGGGTAGGTCCCGCATGGAGGTACTCACAGGGGTAGCAGACATTTCATGCGGTCTGCCAGCGCATGAGGACGTTTTGTGGCAAGTATCTGGGACGCCTCGAAACCCGTCACCACCCCTAGATCGCGGAATGTAAATACCCCTTTGATCCCACGTGGTGTATGTCTTATAAAAAACAACACAACGACATGGCCTCGGAACCAACACAACAACATAGCCTCGGAACCCACATCGACATAGCCTCGGAACCCACACAACAACAGAGCCTCGGAACCAACACAACAACATAGCCTCGGAACCAACACAACAACATAGCCTCGGAGCCAACACAACGACATAGCCTCGAAAGTAGTGGGAAGAGGCCCAACCACCTCCTCTTCCCGTGGGGTGCCATACTGTGCACCCCACCATAATAATAATAGTAATAATAATAATAATAATAATAATAATAATAGTGCTTCTCTGTCAATGGCTGATGCATTTCTGCACATGCGCCTCCATCGTCTCACCCGTGAGGGGAGTACGAAGAATTGACGATAGGCTGTAATGACACCCCCGCAAGGGCAGTTCCAACACTTCCAGACGGACCGGTATGTTCAATGAAAATACTAGTCCAGACGGACCGGTATGTTCAATGAAAATACTGGTGGCACCGACGGGAATCGAACTGGCGACAGGGCCCAGATGGTAGAACTTGACCACTGGGCTATCACGGTGTCCAATAATAATAATAATAATAATAATAATAATAATAATACTATATCTGAGGCGTACTGATGCAGCTAATGGCATATCCTCAACGGACATAAGCCTCCAATACCCTTGTTCGAGGTCCTCCACCCCCCGTGTCAGTCTCTCGCCTGATGATCGGGGCCACCGATGGAGCTCCTGAGGGCAAGACTGCACTAAGCCGAGGTTATTCCGCAGTCCCAGCAACCTCTTGCAAGACGTCACCGAATGTGCAAGTGCATACACCAAGCGCGGTTGCTAGAGCTGCCTCGAAACCCCACCCATAACAATCTGGTGTCTGCTGGGTCCTGGGCTATCAACCAGCATATGCGGAGTTTAAGATCTTTTACGCGCGCAACGACCCTCCTCCCCAGCATCTACCACCAAAGGGTTATGAGTTGGCGTCACAGTTTAACGCCTTGAGGCCATTGGGCTGGAACTCTGTTTAGCAAGTGTGACTAGGTTTTTTCATCGGGATTTCCCTCAAATATGTCACAGTCAACACTCCAAGGCAGATTTACTATATCTGAGGCGTACTGATGCAGCTAATGGCATATCCTCAACGGACATAAGCCTCCAATACCCCTGTTCGAGGTCCTCCACCCCCCCGTGTCAGTCTCTCGCCTGATGATCGGGGCCACCGATGGAGCTCCTGAGGGCAAGACTGCACTAAGCCGAGGTTATTCCGCAGTCCCAGCAACCTCTTGCAAGACGTCACCGAATGTGCAAGTGCATACACCAAGCGCGGTTGCTAGAGCTGCCTCGAAACCCCACCCATAACAATCTGGTGTCTGCTGGGTCCTGGGCTATCAACCAGCATATGCGGAGTTTAAGATCTTTTACGCGCGCAACGACCCTCCTCCCCAGCATCTACCACCAAAGGGTTATGAGTTGGCGTCACAGTTTAACGCCTTGAGGCCATTGGGCTGAATAATAATAATAATAATAATAATAATGTATCTCCTGCCAATTGCTGAGCCAAAAGGCCATGTGCATCCAGTCCTCCATTCCATAAGGAAAGTCTCCACACCAATCGGTGGAATAAAGGAAGTGACGGCATAGAACATTACTCTAGGAGCTTTATACCAATCAGCCCATGGAAAGGGACCGATGGCCTATGTACTCCCTAATAATAATAATAATAATAATAATAATAATAATAATAATAATAATAATAGTGCTTCTCTGTCAATGGCTGATGCATTTCTGCACATGCGCCTCCATCGTCTCACCCGTGAGGGGTACGAAGAATTGACGATAAGCTCTAATGACACCCCCGCAAGGGCAGTTCCAACACTTCCAGACAGGGATCGGTATGTTCAATGAAAATACTGGTCCGGACGGACCGGTATGTTCAATGAAAATACTGGTGGCACCGACGGGAATCGAACTGGCGACAGGGCCCAGATGGTAGAACTTGACCACTGGGCTATCACGGTGTCCAATAATAATAATAATAATAATAATAATAATAATAATAATAATAATAATAATAGTGCTTCTCTGTCAATGGCTGATGCAAATCTGCACATGCGCCTCCATCGTCTCACCCGTGAGGGGAGTACGAAGAATTGACGATAGGCTCTATTGACACCCCGCAAGGGCAGTTCCAACACTTCCAGACGGACCGGTATGTTCAATGAAAATACTGGTGGCACCGACGGGAATCGAACTGGCGACAGGGCCCAGATGGTAGAACTTGACCACTGGGCTATCACGGTGTCCATAATAATAATAATAATAATAATAATAATAATAGTGCTTCTCTGTCAATGGCTGATGCATTTCTGCACATGCGCCTCCATCGTCTCACCCGTGAGGGGAGTACGAAGAATTGACGATAAGCTCTAATGACACCCCCGCAAGGGCAGTTCCAACACTTCCAGACGGGCCGGTATGTTCAATGAAAATACTGGTCCAGACGGATCGGTATGTTCAATGAAAATACTGGTGGCACCGACGGGAATCGAACTGGCGACAGGGCCCAGATGGTAGAACTTGACCACTGGGCTATCACGGTGTCCAATAATAATAATAATAATAATAATAATAATAATAATAATAATAATAATAATAATAATAATAATAATAATAATAATAATAGTGCTTCTCTGTCAATGGCTGATGCAAATCTGCACATGCGCCTCCATCGTCTCACCCGTGAGGGGAGTACGAAGAATTGACGATAGGCTCTAATGACACCCCCGCACGGGCAGTTCCAACACTTCCAGACGGACCGGTATGTTCAATGAAAATACTGGTGCGACGGGAATCGAACTGGCGACAGGGCCCAGATGGTAGAACTTGACCACTGGGCTATCACGGTGTCCATAATAATAATAATAATAATAATAATAATAGTACTATATCTGAGGCGTACTGATGCAGCTAATGGCATATCCTCAACGGACATAAGCCTCCAATACCCTTGTTCGAGGTCCTCCACCCCCCCGTGTCAGTCTCTCGCCTGATGATCGGGGCCACCGATGGAGCTCCTGAGGGCAAGACTGCACTAAGCCGAGGTTATTCCGCAGTCCCAGCAACCTCTTGCAAGACGTCACCGAATGTGCAAGTGCATACACCAAGCGCGGTTGCTAGAGCTGCCTCGAAACCCCACCCATAACAATCTGGTGTCTGCTGGGTCCTGGGCTATCAACCAGCATATGCGGAGTTTAAGATCTTTTACGCGCGCAACGACCCTCCTCCCCAGCATCTACCACCAAAGGGTTATGAGTTGGCGTCACAGTTTAACGCCTTGAGGCCATTGGGCTGGAACTCTGTTTAGCAAGTGTGACTAGGTTTTTTCATCGGGATTTCCCTCAAATATGTCACAGTCAACACTCCAAGGCAGATTTACTATATCTGAGGCGTACTGATGCAGCTAATGGCATATCCTCAACGGACATAAGCCTCCAATACCCTTGTTCGAGGTCCTCCACCCCCCCGTGTCAGTCTCTCGCCTGATGATCGGGGCCACCGATGGAGCTCCTGAGGGCAAGACTGCACTAAGCCGAGGTTATTCCGCAGTCCCAGCAACCTCTTGCAAGACGTCACCGAATGTGCAAGTGCATACACCAAGCGCGGTTGCTAGAGCTGCCTCGAAACCCCACCCATAACAATCTGGTGTCTGCTGGGTCCTGGGCTATCAACCAGCATATGCGGAGTTTAAGATCTTTTACGCGCGCAACGACCCTCCTCCCCAGCATCTACCACCAAAGGGTTATGAGTTGGCGTCACAGTTTAACGCCTTGAGGCCATTGGGCTGGAACTCTGTTTAGCAAGTGTGACTAGGTTTTTTCATCGGGATTTCCCTCAAATATGTCACAGTCAACACTCCAAGGCAGATTTACTATATCTGAGGCGTACTGATGCAGCTAATGGCATATCCTCAACGGACATAAGCCTCCAATACCCTTGTTCGAGGTCCTCCACCCCCCCGTGTCAGTCTCTCGCCTGATGATCGGGGCCACCGATGGAGCTCCTGAGGGCAAGACTGCACTAAGCCGAGGTTATTCCGCAGTCCCAGCAACCTCTTGCAAGACGTCACCGAATGTGCAAGTGCATACACCAAGCGCGGTTGCTAGAGCTGCCTCGAAACCCCACCCATAACAATCTGGTGTCTGCTGGGTCCTGGGCTATCAACCAGCATATGCGGAGTTTAAGATCTTTTACGCGCGCAACGACCCTCCTCCCCAGCATCTACCACCAAAGGGTTATGAGTTGGCGTCACAGTTTAACGCCTTGAGGCCATTGGGCTGGAACTCTGTTTAGCAAGTGTGACTATAATAATAATAATAATAATAATAATAATAATAATAATAATAATAATAATAATAATAATAATAATAGTGCTTCTCTGTCAATGGCTGATGCATTTCTGCACATGCGCCTCCATCGTCTCACCCGTGAGGGGAGTACGAAGAATTGACGATTGGCTCTAATGACACCCCCGCAAGGGCAGTTCCAACACTTCCAGACGGACCGGTATGTTCAATGAAAATACTGGTCCAGACGGAGCGGTATGTTCAATGAAAATACTGGTGGCACCGACGGGAATCGAACTGGCGACAGGGCCCAGATGGTAGAACTTGACCACTGGGCTATCACGGTGTCCAATAATAATAATAATAATAATGATAATAATAATGGTTATTATTATTATTATTATTATTATTATTATTATTATTATTATTATTATTTGGACACCGTGATAGCCCAGTGGTCAAGTTCTACCATCTGGGCCCTGTCGCCAGTTCGATTCCCGTCGGTGCCACCAGTATTTTCATTGAACATACCGGTCCGTCTGGAAGTGTTGGAACTGCCCGTGCGGGGGCGTCATTAGAGCCTATCGTCAATTCTTCGTACTCCCCTCACGGATGAGACGATGGAGGCGCATGTGCAGATTTGCATCAGCCATTGACAGAGAAGCACTATTATTATTATTATTATTATTATTATTATTATCGTTATCGCTCTTACTATTACTGTTACTGTTGTTACTGACATTATCACAAAATCATCATAAGCATCATTGTTATTATGATTGCGGGCGATTCGATGTTATTTTTCCTCAATAATTAATTATTTGTGTTGAGTCTTAATCATCGCAGGCCCATGATCACCATGCGCTTACGCTACAATACATACAATACATATACAATACATATACAATACATATAATACATACAATACGTAGCGATCAAGGAGCGCTGGGACGAAGCCGCCTTGAAAAAAGTTGCCGAGCAAATGTGGACGTGGCGAGGTGCGCACTGTAGATGAAATATCGACTAATGTCAGAAAAAAGGAGCTTCTGATTTCGTCAACCAGGAAGTCTGTGGGTAAAGTATTAACCCGATGCCCAGCTAAGCCGTGATGTTTGCACGGAAGGGACTGATACAGGCAATACCAAAGCTTCCTGGTACCAGGCGGGGCCAGGGCTCGTTCCATAAAGCGCCCCTTGCAGAACGAGCTCCCACCTCCATTACAGAGGGCCCAGTAAGCAGATGGAGTTTCGAGACTGTTCGACAGTCTAGTATAAACCGACAGAGCACTGTGGGTTTTATTCCGGGCTCAACAAGCGAGAAAGGGCACCCTGAGGGAACAGGATTGTGCTTCCCGTCGCTATTTCGGCATATGACTTATAGGCGTATGGCTAGGCACACATAAGGCACCCCACCACGGGCCCAGCACACCCACACCATCCCCTAATTCTCTGTCTGTCGACAGATGGCACCCATTTCAAAAAATCAAGCCCAAGAGAGGGTCAGTGACACCTCAAGTGGCCTTGGTTCATTCCGTAGAGTAAGTGATAAGATCAACTGATGAAATATCGACTAATGTCAGAAAAAATGAGCTTCTGATTTCGTCAACCAGGAAGTCTGTGGGTAAAGTATTAACCCGATGCCCAGCTAAGCCGTGATGTTTGCACGGAAGGGACTGATACAGGCAATACCAAAGCTTCCTGAGATAGATAGATAGATAGATAGATAGATAGATAGATAGATAGATAGATAGATAGATAGATAGATAGATAGATAGATAGATAGATAGATAGATAGATATGTTTAATCTATGGGCGTGGCTTAGCTTGAAAAGCCATGGCCTCCTATACTACCCCCGGACAAGAACTTTCAGCACCGGCCAAGCTGCACACCAACCACTGTCTCGCTGTGGTTGGTGTCTGTGCCCAGTTCAAGCCGAAAGGTAGCCGAGCCCTTTTGAACTATACGGGACAACACTAGAACACTCCCCAGGAGCGCGTGCCCTAAGGAGATGATGCCATGAGCAAGTCGAGGTTTCAGGAGTTCACGCTCGTTGTGAGTTACCTTTCTACAACCCCGACTTCATCAACCCTTTGCATCACGCCCCGACTTCATCAGCCATGGTCAGGAGTTGGTTGCCTGTTTAGCCCTTGCGCTGCGCGCGATTAACGGCGGACACAAAATCGTCATTGTAGGAGATAGTTAGATCTGAACCCTAGGCTGAGTTGCCAGTGGCAGAGACCGTCTCCAGGGATAGATAGATAGATAGATAGATAGATAGATAGATAGATAGATAGATAGATAGATAGATAGATAGATAGATAGACAGACAGACAGACAGACAGACAGACAGACAGACAGACAGATAGATAGATAGATAGATAGATAGATAGATAGATAGATAGATAGATAGATAGATAGATAGATAGATAGATAGATAGATAGATAGATAGATAGATAGATAGATAGATAGATAGATAGGTGGTTGCTGGATACAATGCGTCTTTACTTACTTACTTACTTACTTAGTTACTTACTTACTTACTTACTTACTTACTTACTTACTTACTTACTTACTTAATGACTAGCTTTCTGAGTAGAGGAGAGTTGAGCAGAGGAGAGGAGAGGAGAAGAGAGGAGAGAAGAGATGAGAAATAAAGAGAAGGGATATGAAATGAGTACTTGTATGTCATGCTGCTTAGGGCAA
>WBZZ01002104.1:165000-183621 GCA_019918135.1 Paulinella micropora
TGTATGTATGTATGTATGTATGTATGTATGTATGTAGGTATGTATGTATGTATGTATGTAGGTGTGTATGTATGTATGTATCTACCTATGTATCTATGTATCTATGTATCTATGTATCTATGTATCTATGTGTCTATGTGTCTATGTATGCATGCATGCATGTATGCATAAATATACATATATATATATATATGTATATATATATATATATGTGTATGTATGTATGTATATACATATACATATAATATATGAACCCATGTATGTGTATGTATGTATGTATGTATGTATGTATGTATGTATGTATGCATGTATGTATGTATGTATGTATGTATGTATGCATGCATGCAGCATGTATGGATGGCCATGCCTGCATGGAAGCATACATACATACTCACAGATATGCATAAATTTTATACATACGTACAATGCAGACATACATACATTCATACAAAGTGTCTATGCATGTGTGCATGCATACACATGCATGCATGTATGTATGTATGTATGTATGTATGTATGTATGTATGTATGTATGTATGCATGCATGCATGCATGCATGTATGATGTATGTATGATGTATGTATGTATGTATGTATGTATGTATGTATGTATGTATGTACGTATGTATGTATGTATGTTACTATATCATATGTATATGTATATTATGTATGTATATGCATGCTCATATCTAATCTCTTCTTCTTCTTCTTCTTCTTCTTCTTCTTCTTCTTCTTCTCCGTCTTTTCTTCTTCTCCGTCTTTTTCTTCTTCTCCTTCTCCTTCTTCGTCTTCTTCTCCTTCTTCTTCTCTTTCTCCTTCTTCTCTTCTTTGCATGCTTCACCTTCTGCCTCTTGCATGCTTCACCTTCTGCCTCTGCTTCTGCTGCTGTTCTCACTGCTCGTTCATCACTTGCCTGGCGTAGGTCGGGCCTTTCAAAGGCGATCCAGGCTGCCCGGGTTCCTAGGCTCGAGGCTCGCTGGGCACGCCACCTTCTTGCTTTCCTCTTTTATTTTTGCTTGGTTGATTTCTTCTTCTACTGGATTCCCAGCTAGTTGTTCGCTTCATTTCTGTTGAACCTCCAGTTTCTCACTTTCTTATTGTTTCCTTTTTTCAATTTTCTTATTCATTTCTTTGCTTCTCAGTTCATCTGCTCATTTCTTCTTACTTTTTCCTTTCTTCGTTTTTATTTCAAATCATGACTGATCATCATGACTCGAGAAGATGTGTAAGAAAAATTAGTGTTGAAATCAGCTCAGACTATAATTATTATTAATACTGTGTGCCTCTCAGAAACAAAATCGTGAATCATCTCAGCTTTTATATGGTGATTCTGATTCATGTGCGCGTCAGTGACTATGTAGCTTAAGCTTTTTTTTTTCCACTGAAAGCTCTAATATTAATACAATGTTATTAATTTATTTCCTTTCTCTTTTTTACGCAAACACTGACCGTGACTTTTACCGTTATTAAATGAATCCCACTTATTCCTTGTGAGTTTGTATACAACTCCTCAGTCGGTCTGATACAACGAACTCTTAATAAAGAACACTATGGCTGCATTGAGTCCTGACTCGATGAGAGAAGGTGAAATACCAGTAAATAGCATAGCGGTCACTTCGTTTATTTACGTAATTTCGTACTGGTTGCAGACGGGGGCCTGGGTGCAACTTACAATTGAGTGTGACTCGAATCCGAGTCGTAGATTGTGAGTCTCCTGTTGTCAAAGCTTTGTCTCAGAGAGTCTAACGTGACTTATGTCAGTCATTAAACGGATGATGTCGGGCCCCGGCTTGGTTAATTTGAATTGTCAACTCGATTTTCGAAGGGTAAGTGTGTATCGAGACATTTTGGACGGTCTACCCTTACGAGCTCAAGGTGACCGAAAGAGACTTTAATAATGAACCCAACTTGAACTGGTTCAAAGCTAACCTCCACTTCTATAAAGAAAGGGAAGCCAGAATTGACCCGTGCGGGGGCCAAACAACACTGTGACAGCCTGAGGCAAGAGGGAAAACCCCGCAAGAAACGGAGTATCCCTTTGACCGGGTCAAACTTGAACTGACACGATTCGTTTGTCCGCAACCTGCACAAATGCCAAAACAATGATACCAAAAAAATAACCCATAAGTCACGGCAATTTCCCTTATTTAGCCATAAATCATCATCCCAGTCACGGGAAAAAGTAGCTAAATTTCACGCGTGAAATTTAGCCAATATTTTCCATCATATTACAACGCCTGCGGTTACTACAATTGTTCCAAAAGGTTTACGTCAACGCCGCATTAACGTGGGAGGTTAATGAGTAAGGATGCCACAGCTTTGTGGAACTTCCTAACAACCTTCACCATTCCGGTAAACGGTTAAATGTAAAATATATAGGATATATAAGCCCTATGGTGTCCAAGCTTCCAAGCTCCCCCCCCCCATATCCTTTATCCTTATATAACATTAAAACCGAAAGTATTCTTAGGCCCTATGGTGTCCAAGCTTCGAAGCTCCCCCCCCCATATCCTTTATCCTTATATAACATTAAAACCGCAAGTATTCTTCAACACCGGAAATGTAATAAGAATTCATCTTATAATACATTTATCCTGAGTCAATAAGAACCACTTCCACGAGTGAATTCCTATAAAAATAGTAGCGATAGTATATCGTGGGTGTTACATAGCACCCCTTTCAGATCGCTCGATCTCAACTCACGGAGTAATACCAACGGCCCGGAGACTACATGTATCTACGTATAATCTCTGCTAGTACCGGCATATGGGGGAATCCCAGCCGACTGTCCACCATTCCGAGAGCTACCCCGCTCGACCCTCGATCAAATCTACCAAGAGTCATCCAACAGATTAAAGGCTTGTGCTTAATACGGGCTAAGTTCTTAGACTTATTCCTGCCCGAAGATCGTGAACTAACACTTGAAAAGTCCCGGGCCCGTCTCTTTATCCTACGCGCGCGATTTTGCCGAAGTCACAGTCCCATAGTCTGATCGACCACCGACCAGACCCTGTCTAATCCGGCAAATGTGAATGGGGTTCGGTCAAGTCCAAATGTTGAAACGACGATGGCCTTTTCGCCGAGTTTTCCTCCCGTACCGTGTCCGTCAAGCTTTATAGTTGAGTAGGACCAGCACTCCATATCCCACACATATGGTCAATGTGTGCCCAACTTCCACCGAATTCCGATCCTCCGTCCATCCGCGACTCCGATGCCGCTTTTCCTTCCTAGCTCGGGCGCTTCTTCCCACGCACCGTTTCAGTCGCGCGTGCACCCCCGACTAGCCTCAAGTTCACCCCGCTCTGCTTGAGCACGTCCCATACCTTCTGCGGGATCTGACCGTCATGCAGCTTGAAGGGGCAATCTAACACTCCCCTCGGCCACGCAGATAATGTCCATGCCTCGTGATCCTTGTCACATTACCTTGTACCCGGATCTATCTTGACATCCCAAACCTTCTTGCTTGCAGCATCCCACCATACCGGGACGTACTCGCGATACATCAGGCTCTCATCTGTAATCATATCCCAAGACCGGTAAAAGTGAAACATAGGCGGAAGGTCCCAAGCGCACTGCTAGACGACCGAGTTTTCCTTGAGTCCTTGCATTGGCCAGCCCCACCACCTTCATCACAAAGAGAACGTCTTTGTCCTCCCTTGCCCCGAATCTGGTCGGGGGCCTGACCAGATAGAACTGATCCAAATCCCAGGTCATCCCCAGTACCTTATTCCCATCTTTCCACAACTTGTGCTTGACTTCCACCTGCGAGGGCCGCACGGGCACCTCCGGCTCCGCCTGCACATCCGTCTTCCTATGCTTACCCGGCCTACTCCCCGGCCTAGAACAGATCTAGATCAGATTGGAAGGGGCCTTATCAGGTAGTGCAACAGACGGGGCCTTTTAACTATCGTATCAGAGGCAGGGGAGAGAACAAGATTGTTAATGTTCGGCGCCTTATCAAGTACGATCCGTTCCTGATGGAGAACGAGACGCTCCAGGAGGCGCTCGTCAGGGAAAAGGGGGAGTTTGAGGATCCTCCTAAGTTGGGGACGGATAAGGAAACCGACGAGGGTAAGCCCGGGAACCGGCAGGGCCGGGGGGGGTGGGGGGGGAGAGACGGGCACGGGCCCCCGAGGAAGCGGACCGGATACGCTCCAGAGAGCCCGGAGCCGGAGGGACAGGTCGCAGGCCACCCATGGAGGCGGCCAAGAGGGCGGCGGATAACCATAATGTACAAACATCTTGGAGGAAATGCCCTTCGGAACCTGTGAGTAATATAACATGACAAATGTCCCCCGGCTTGTATATCACCATAGACAAGTCATGCTCTAAGAGCTCTTTACTCAGCATGCGGGCCTGTTGCGCCAGCCTCGCCTGCCTCACCAGTTGCATCGCCTCCATGGAGACACGCATACTGATACCCCAGAGCTCATCCAGAGCTCATCCTCGTCCATTATAAGCCCAGGCCTATCTTGATACACCAAGTGTTGAGGCTTCACCGGCTCCTGTCCAAACACCACCTGGTACGGGGACCTACATTCTGCCCCCCGCCCCAAGGGCCTTCGACGGCATCGCATTCATAGCAAATAAAAAGCTCGGGACCACCTCCTTCCACAAGAGCTGACTCTTCTTGCAGTAGGCCCTCAAAGCCGACTTGAGTGGCCTATGAACCCACTCAATCTTGCCGTTCGCCCTCGGGTTGTATGGCGTTACGTACTGCCAGTGAGCCCCGTAAAACTCCGCGAGCCTCCCATAAGCTCGTTGTCAAAGGCCGGCTCCTTTAAGTTATCCGAGCAGATCGTCTTGCTTTGGGGACCCTACCACACAGAGGATTCGATCGATCAGCGTCCTGGCCGTCGTCTCCGCCGATGTGTTGGGCACCGGGATCGCCCAGACGTAATTGCTGGCCCTGTCCATGACCGTTAGTAAGAACCTGTCATTACCCGGCCCCACCGCTGGCAACGGCCCCACGTGGTCTATATGCAGGAACTCAAAGAACCTATATGCAGGAACTCAAAGAACCTTTCCAGTAACGTTAAATTTACCCACCGGGATTTTCCCTCCACCGGGAGCCTCTTGTTCATCTGACAGGTCGTACAGCCTTTGGCCCTCTAAAGGCTCTCCTTGATGAACTGATTCAGATCCATCCCCTCCCACCAAAACCTTCTTTTGATAATCCACTGCGTCCTCTGCACCCTTGGGTGATTAACCAACAGGACGTGCGACGCCAAGTAAATCATCTGTCTTAGCTTGGCCGGGACCCATAAAACCCACTTCTCCGGGTTATTGGCCCTCTCCACCGCCTTGCCCTTGTAGCAAAGGAGGCCATCCCGCCAGATGGTGCAGGACATGTTAGCCAAGCGACTGATCGAGCCGTCGTGGTCAGAATTTCGATCACCAGTCAGGCTGGCTCCCAAGCCGGATGGCAAACAACGATTTTGTATCAACTATACCAGGCTTAATAAGATCATAAAGAGCGTCGAGGCACCTATCCCTCGCATGCGAGATGGTCTTAACAAGCTTCGGCAGGCCAAATATTTTACCAAGCTCGACCTAAAGAACCGCTTCTGGAATATACCGCTCGAAGCGGAAAGCCGTCCGTTGACTGCCTTCGCTGTCGGAGGGATTGGGACAGTCCGACTGAAGACGGCACCGGCGATATTTCAGGACTGTATGAATCAGGCTCTATCGGACCCGAAATATGGGGACGCACAATTCATAAAGACCTACGGTCACACGAACCAGTATAGCTTCTGCTATATTGACGATATCGTTATTTACTTCAACACGGAGGCGGAACACCTGGCCCACGTGTCAGACGTGTTACGTCGCTTAGAGGCTTTCGGCCTGAGACTGAACTTAGAGAAATGCTCCTTTGCCAACGAGCATATTGACTATCTAGGATACAGGGTACAGGGGGGCGAAATAGTGCTGAAGCCGGAGAAGCGGGACGCTATTCGTTCCCTCCCGCGCCCTAACACACGCACGGCGCTACACTCTTTCCTTTGTATGGCTTAAGTATACTCCGAATTTATTCCCAACTTGCAAGACTTCGTCAAACCCCTACGGGACTTCTGCCTCAAAGGTGACCCGTATGGCGAGTGGCCCAGCGGCCGAGGAGACGTACAACAGGTTGAAGGAAGCTTTGACACGAGACCCTCTCACAGAGGGCGGGTCGGTCCTTATCCTACCTGATTTTGAAAAGCGCTTTGTACTCGCTACTGACGCATCCAAATACGCGGTCGGGGCAGTATTACAGCAATATGACTCCGCTCATAAACAACTCGGCCCATCATGTTCGTCAGTAAAAAGCTACACGACAGCGCGAAGCGTTGGCCATCGTGTGGGCATTTAGCCGGCTGCGAGAGTATTTGTGGGGTGCACCAAACATACTGGTACAAACCGACCATGCCAACCTGAGATGGCTCATGGATAAAGAATATACGGGTCGACTTGCATGATAGCAGTCAAAGCTAGCCCTGTATGACTTCACCATTGAGTACATCAAGGGCAAGAAAAACACGGCACCGGACAGCCTTTCCCGAATGCCGAGAGTCAAGGGCTCCATCAGGGATGGACTCGACCGGTTTGCCATGTACACACCAACGGCAGGCCTTGTCGGGTGGACCGCAAACGATGATTGATTAACTACAGAACACATGCAGGGTTTTAGAGACACACTGCCGACGGGTATGACATACCTTGCCACCAGCGCTACCAGCTGGCAACCGGGATACAAACCGGACACCCAAGAGCAGTTGCTAGAAAGCCTTGAGTCCATCCGTCGCGTCTGTTGCGCCGAGCACGACGCGGAGGATTGGCGGAATCTCCTCGAGGAGATTGACACGCAGGCAGACATCCTCAGCGAAGGGGATATACGGGAGGGGCAGACCCATGAACAAGAACATTCCATGAACGCGTTCTTTGCCAATAAGGACCAATCGTTCTGGGTTCCGAAGACTGTTCACCCGTCGAGGTCAGCCATAATTGCGGCCGCAACCCAAACACAACACACCCGGGAGCACATCGGTCTGGTCACCAGTGCCTTACAGCTGGATGATATCGAAATGACCATGGCTAGCCCTGCGGTATTCAGGTTCATTTCACGCAAGTTTTGGTGGCATGGTATGCAAAAGGCCATAGCCAAAACAGTGGACTCCTGCGAACACTGTAAGCACACCAAATCTACCGAACTCTCAGAAGGGCCTGTATGGCGAGTATAAGCTTACAGCCTTACACATAGAATTCGTGGGCCCTTTACCACGGTCAGAACAGCGTAACTTCCGGTACATCCTAACCGCCATTGACCGCTTCTCGAACTACGTGTTCGCGGTTCCAGTTAAGGAGAAGGACGCAGCATCGACGTGGGAAGCACTGATCGATCATGTCTTTCGGTACACTGGAGTGCCCAAGAACGTGTACAGCGATAGAGGCTCGGAGTTCACCAATGAGCTCTCGGCGCAGTTGTCCGCAGCGTGGGGCTTTAAGTGGAAATATGTCACGGCGTATTCGCTGGAGAGCAACGGCAAGATTGAGAGGGTCCATAGACTGCTCAAAGCCGCTCTTCAGCAGTATAGCCGGGATAACCAACATAGTTGGCACAAGGCACTTCCGTCCTTTGTGTTTTCCATGAACAACACGGGTTCGAAGGCGTTGGGTGGGAAGACCACTGGCGCCTCCCCAAACTTACTCGTGTACGGCCGCCACCTACGCATCCCGGAAGATATGGTGCTGCCGCACCGCCCGGAAGGCGGATTCCTAGAACACAATGAGCTATTTGCATGTCGCCTACGGGTGATGGCGGAAGCTCGACACTATGTGGCCAAGGCCAGAGAGGCCGAAGAGGCTAACCGCCGCAATCAGAACACACCTTCCAAGGTCAAGTACGAATCGGGAGAGTAACATGCGGGGGATATCGTATTCCTATACGTCCCGCAGGTCCCCAACTTAGAAAGTGTTAAACTCTTCCCCATGTGGCAGGAACCCTACACACCTACCGAATACAGGGTAAGGGCAAGACACTGGTGGTTCACGTCCGACGCTTACTGCGCTTTAGCCCCATGCTCGACCGTAACGAGACTATGGCGGATGCTATCCAAAAGCTGAACGTAAACTTGCGTGCCCCGCCCAAACGCCGTGATAAGACGACCGAGGCGAAGGATAATCCCGATCAGCCGATCCCGGCTGCGGAGGATAACGCAGCATCGGCACCCAGCCAAGAGGGAATGGAAGTCGACCAGGACGACGGATCCCCAGCAGTCATAGCTCCGCGGCCGGAAATACATCCGCAGACCGAACAGGAGGAAAAGGCGGACATAGCTCCCCGGCGCCCACAGGGTGAGTCCAAGCTCAAGAAAGGCGAGGACGTCAAGACCATTCATTGGCACGTGGAAAAGATATATATCCTCCGTCCACCGACGGCCCACGTAGGCGACGAGTGCCTAAATGACTTCTTCCTAATGAAAGTCAAAGAATGGGAACCGTAGGCCCGCGCCACCAGAGCGCGCAAAGCCACCACGGCCGAACCGCCCGTTCTCCAGTTCTATCGATCACACCAAGATCTCGACGAAGTCAACTACGAGCGTGATGCCATATCGCATTTCGGAGGAGGTGATGCTGCGGGGATGGATACTCACCTCCTTCAGGGGACCGAGGCGTTCGAAGAGTTCGCCAAACCTATTCGGTATGCCTTTGACCCGGCGTCACGCCGGATGCATCGTATCGGTATATCCTCCATACCCGGACATAACGAACGCGGAGCGCAGGCTGAGGCTTGAATGCCGCGCGCTCAGCCATACCAAAAACCCGCGTACCAATCCGTTTAAGCCGACGGAGGAGCCGTACCGACATCGGCTGATCGGAAATCAGGTTAACTGGGTTCCGGATCCTCACCTATTTGAGGAACGACCAAACCCGGGGACCGTGTCCAAGGAGAACATGCCGCCACCGTTCGCGCTACTAGAGGATGAGCGGGGGGTGTGGTCTAACAACCCGTGTTACCACTACGCAGCCCAAGACGAGAACCTACTCAAGGTGGTCTGCAGCGGGGTAAACGCGGCAATTTTCTACGGTAACCGAAACTGTGGCCACAGATGGCTTCTTGATCCCGACATATACATGTTACCGGATCGATATGGGCCACATATGTGCATAGAGCACAAACACACTGAGAGGACGCGTCGGTGGCAATATCCGATTGCGAAACCTTGGGAGATTCTCCAGGGGAAGCCAACCTGGCACCCTCGGGAAAACCCACTCCCACACGATGTGGCGCCATACACATACACTCCGGGGGATACCACAACACTGACCATGGATCAGTGGACGCTGGTTCGGTCTCCGAGGCTGGGTTAGCTTGTCCGACCGACAAAGGGCGTATGTGTTCCGATTTTATAGTATCAACGCATTGCCCAAACAGCTCTTGGAACCTCACGAGCTCCGAAGGCTCCGATGGCCACAAGGGGATATCAATGCCTATTACCTGACTACTCCTGGAAAGAGCGGGTTTGCCACTGCCGGAGGAGGTCAAGACATATCGGGCCTATCACCTCAGAAAGAGCCACGATCGCCCATGGGAACTGGCAGCGGAAGGTGACGAGTTGCGCAAGATCAAGGAGGCTCTTGCATTGCCCCTCGAGAGACGCGCCCTATAACCGTCTCCCTCCTTCCTATCAGTACACGTTGCCATATGTTTTTTATAACATGAAAAAAAAAGTTAGGTGCGTGGCCGGTTTAAAAATAATAAAACATATACAGTTAAATTCTTCAGATCACCCTGATTCAGAATCTGCAATCGATTTTAAATTATTTTTAGTAGTTTTGACATGCGAAGCATTTGAAGTTGTAAAAAAAGTCACTATTTCTTGTGGAAAAATTTCGGAAACTTTGTCAAAAAGACAGGTCGGGCCGTAATTTTTTTGCTGATTCAATGTGGTGAAAAAATGGTTTGCAACCACGATTATGATTAAAGAATCTGTTTTTGCTTGTTATTTTCTTAGCTTTTGAACTATTGAACGTTATACAATGCAACTCAATAAATAATTTAATCGAATTTTGATAAAATTTCAACATCTCTGAGACACACAGAGTCGGCCGGAAAACAGTCCCTTAAGGGCAGCTGAACAAGCAAATAAAAATTTATTTATGAAGCAATTGACGGTCCTACAGCTCCTAAATAGGTTGGGGGGGTCGGACCGTCCTAAAACACTATACCTTCAAATCTACGTAGTTTTTGTTGAAAAAACACATAAAACCCAGAAGAAAACTGATCAAAACTTTTTTGACATTCAGACATCTTGGACTTGCCTGCCTCCAGGAGTGAAGCAGACACTTCTCTACTTCAATATTTTTGTATCTATCGTAAGTATATGTCAGTGAGACATGATTACACTTAAAAAAACTGGAGGAGAAAGGTAAAGGAAAAAATATACAGGCATGTGTAGGTCAGACAGGTGAAGTTGTGAAAACCCACTTTTTGGTTTGTAGCTTCTAGGCAAAATGAACAAAAATCCTTTGGTGGAGCTTTAGTTTATGGTTGTGAAAGACGATTCCAATACTTAAAATTCTTAAAACTGATGAATACTAAGATGTATATGTCACCAAAACCAGAAAAATCCAGGTTTTGTGATTTTGAGTTTTTGCCTTCCACAGACATTTACAAATAACACAAAGTTGGAGAAATACGTTTAATGATAGTAAAAAACGATTCACCTATTCATCTGTGCAAGAAATAATACTCAAGCTACAAAATTTGAGATTTTAGTGTTTCGACAAAAAAAATTATGTGTTTTTCTCCTAGCTGGTTTGTATAAGTAAAAGTTTCAAGAAATATTTTGTACAAGTAATCAAAAACACTCAAGGTTACTATGTATATACTTGGATAGCTTTAACATGCTTTGTGGTACTCAGGAAACCCTTTCCTCTGACATTTTTCCTAGACTGGCCGGCCCGACACCCACCACAAAAAATGATTGAGTTCCCGGGATTTTTTTCTAAAAAATGGTAAAAAAAGCTACAAAAACCCAGGAAACTAAGGCTTTTGAAGTACTGCTCCTTTTTTCAAAAGGGCTGCAGATTCAGAAAGCTCAGCGTCGATATTAGTCCCGACCAAACTATCGCGAATTATAGATAAACTTTGCACAATAATTTTTTAATACACAAGACACAAAACTTTTACCCGTTATAAAAATTTTGAATTTCAAATGATTTTTTTTTCAACCAGCAGTAGATCTCATCGTGATCTTTACAATAAAAAAGGCGATTAAAAAACATTAAAAACTCGAAAAGTTATAGTTGCCTCCATTTTACCGACGCTTAAAATGCTTAAAAAAACATATGCATGAATATCTATACGCGAAGAAGATTGGGTTATTGACGGAGTTGTTTGAATTGGTTTAGTAAAAGCCGGGATAGGCATCAATAAAATATATTCTTTTATAACCGAACCGGTAAAAAACATTGTTCAGGCTGTTGAGCACGCGCGCTCAACAAACCAGCGCAGGATCAATGCTGTCAAGAAAAACATTCTGTAGGCATCACCCCCCGCATAGCTGGTAAAAAGTACCTTTTCCTGGTGACAGGTGCACCAGCTTGTTTTTCAGTATTATTTGTCCGGATTGGACCTGATGCCATTTTATTCCTGGTCTGTTGCCGTTTTCCTTTTTTGGCTTCACTGAGCTAATACAACGAGACATCATTCTCATTCTTGAGGACTGTGTTTGGTTGTATTACCGACTTTTTTCGAGCTATCGTTGGGGGCATTACATTTGGAGTCCACATCACTAGGGTGATTTCTTTCTGCTTTGCCACACAGGCAACAGAGTGAATTTTCACTGACCTGTCTCACACGGGGGACGTCAGACGAAAACAAATACTCCAGCACAGCTCCCTCATAACTCTTTCACAAAACAAATAATTTGATTGGTCTCAAGCAGGTGTCTCGTACCCTCTAGCCCAATCAGTATCTGTGTGCTCACAAGGAGACATCAGATACAAACTCTCTGTCGTTCTTGCTGTTCTCACACAGAGACCAAGAAGAAGGAGGTGGACAGAAGAGTGAAGGAACACACACAAAACACAAACAAGCATAGGGACAGGAGCACAACACTCTACCCTTCTAGTTTGTGCATTTATCTGCATTATCTCACACATACGTCTGAGTATTTTTGCAAATCTCTGATCGTTTTCTAAAGGTAGGTCTGAGAACCTATCCGACCGACTGTCGACTTCTCAAGGAGAGCTTTTCTAGCTTCTCTATTACTATCTGTGTGTAGGTCCAAGTGCCTCATACTAGATAAAATATAGAAAAGAAGGAGGAGAAAGTAATCTGAGTAAGGAGAACAAGAAATCGGAGAAAGTCTCAAAGACTATTTTTCTCAAACAAAAACAAACATACAAACAGTGTTTCATAGAGGACAGGGAATCTTATCCTACCCTCTCTATTAGTTTCTCTCCTCACTAGTCAATCGACTGAAGGAGGAACAGAACACAAACGAACAAAAACCAAACATAGGAGCTGACACTGTCCTCCTGTTGATCACTACTACGACATCATGTCGACAGAGACCGCCGAAGTGAGTGAATTCTCGGAGGCAGATCAAAGAAGAGAAGAAGAAGCAGGAGGAGGAGGAAGAGGATTGAATGGAGGAGGAGGAAGAGGATTGAATGAAGGAGGAGGAGGATGATTGAATGAAGGAGGAGGAGGAGATGAAGGAGTAGGAGGAGGAGTAGAAGAGGGCTGGGATGATGAAGGAAGATATGGAGGAGACGAAGATGAAGGAGGATTTGAACAAGAAGAGACGGGAGGAGGAGGAGCATATGGTAATCCCTTACCACCTGCCTACACGGGAGGAGGAGGACGAAAAATGATCGACTTGATTCATAGTGATGGAGAGGAGATCACAGTGGAGGAACAACAGTGGGTGCAAGACCACTATGACCTCACTAAAGAAGAGTTTGATAACAAGATGGGGGTAGAGAAGGACACCTATGTGTGGATCCCTCAGGATCAAAGAAGAGAGAAAAGTCGTGCTAAAAAGGATGTCTATATCCTATTATCAAACACAGCACAGCTCCTCGGCAAACTGGTCTCTGATCCAGAAGAGAGAAAGAAGATACAGCATATCAAGTTTGGGGACACACACACCCACCTTGAATTACTCGATGCTATCTTTGGGGTGTACACTCAAACCCTGATTTGGGAACGTACATACGGCCCACGATGTGAGGGTTACCTCCAGTACACAAACCCAAGAGCAATGGCCAGATTCCTCGCGACTGGTCAGGAGGCAGTCGATGTAACAAAAATGAAGACCAATCTGGGTTCGAAAAACTCGAGTGGCATATTTCATTTTTTTACAATGGAAATAAAGGCCTTGGAGGAGGGGAAGGCAGAGATGGAAAAAAGCATTAAGGCAGCAGGAGAAACTCATCCTGTGATTGATGAGTTAGAGAAGACCGACAGAGTTCTGACCAAGATCAGACTGTTGATGGGTGCGTTACTGCACAAGGAGGCATGGAAGAGATGGATTCCTACCAAGGATCACTCTGTCCTTAAATAACTTAATAACGCACCACCGGTCGCCAACAAAGCAGGTGTTGACCAATATGTGGAGAAATATAATTTTCTCAGATCTGCTTCTGAATTGGTGGCCTTTATCACTCATGCTCAAAAGCTGGTGATATCTGAGAAGAAGAAGGCGAAAGAGAATGAGGAGTTCGAGAAGACGATGAGACTGGAAAGAATGAAAGCAAAAGTGAGTGGTGCAAAGACACACCCTCCGACATATTTGATCCCACCAGCTCCTGCCCCACCAGCCCCTGCACCCTCGGGCTCAACTACGGTGGTGGTCACAAACACGGAGAAGAAGGACAGACAGAACATCATAAATGCCTTCAAGGGGAAGAAAGGAGGAGTGGCAAGTCTCATGCTATATGCCAAGACGAGCTCAGACAAAGACTCTGATGCTTCGCTTTTGAGCAAGCTCAAAGAGATCAATGCCTGCATGAAGGCTTTTCCTTGCGACGAAACGCAGGAATACGAGGCCCTTGTTACTGTTTTTGACCAATCTCTAGTCTCGGAGGGATTTGATCTGACACAGTACAAGTTTTTGAGAAAGAAGGAGGAGATTAAGAGAAACAATGCAACAGGCCTAGACGCTCAGTGTGAACTGGCGGTGGCCACACTCATTTCATATTTTCAATCTCATGGATACCAGCATCTCTGCACTGGTACTCTCATAGGATTTGAAATCTTTGAGACAGTGGCGATGAGTTTGAGGAGTGCTGTTGGCTTGGCGGCGACCCTTACGGAGGTAGTTTCCTCCTATGGGCTATTCTATGGCCGCAAGTCGATCATCCTCTATTTCTTTTCGGCGTTACACACAGTTAACCCGAGTAAGCTTACTCAGCTCATACAACAATGCTCGACGTTTAGCTCAGTGAAGTCCAAGAACTTCCTCGAGACACACGTGTTCGAAAATACGGTTCAAAGCGTTGCTCCGTCAGCACTGTTTCAAGAAGTGATGAGTGCATGCTCAAACATGGACTCGCTCACGGAGGCATATACGGCACAGGCAGGCGGTGTACCTGTTGGCGCACAAGCCACGTACACAAACAGAGTTGCCGGTTGGAAGACAGAGAGAGCCAGACCTGAAGACCGCATGTTGGAGGTGGTTCGCGGGCTTGCAGTGTAAGGCACAGATGGAGAACAGAGACTGCTCTTTCAATCATGATAGGCAGAACCCAACAGCAAGGGCAAATTTTCTGAGCAGGACGGAAGGCAAGGAACCGGGCCTTTTCAATATGCTTCAGATTGCCGCTGTGAACGAAGGTTGGTATGCCAATATGTGTGATGATGAGGAGTTACGAGAGGCAATCATTACCTACATGAAGAGGATGAAGGAGAAGAAGGAGGAAAGGGAGAGACAAAAGAACTTAAAGGCCTCTCAAAGAGGACGAGAAGGAGGAGCAGGAGCAGGAGGACGAGGAGGAGGAGGAGGAGGAGGACGAGGACGAGGAACATGGAGAGGAGCCTCGAGGTGGCAGGGAACCCCTCAGAGAGGAAGAGGAGGAGGTCGGGGATATACCCCTTATGGAGGGAGAGCTGTTCGAGCTCCAGCCCCCCCACCCAGAGGAGGAGGAGGCTCGTGGGCAAGCTCCAACCCAAATTTCGGTCGAGCTCAGGCCTGCAACACTGCCTCGGAGACCGATACGTCATCCTACCCGGACACTACTCAAGGTAATCGTTTCGAGGTGGTGGAATGACTGGAGGGGGAAGAAGAGAGGAAGGAGAAGACTGTGAAGTTTAACCCTAAAGTCACAGTGCTTTCTAATGCTGTTGTGCAGACTGGGCCAACGCTTCCTCTATGTGAAAACAAAGATGTGGGTACACAGAGACTGCAGCCCCAAGGTAGTCTCATACCCGTTCATACAGCACGGTTACCAATGATAACTGATGCAAATAGGAAGGCGAGACTTGCGATGGAGGCGAGGAGGCCAATGGCAGACGTATCGCCTCGGCCAAGCAAACAACCACGAACAGACTCAATGTCTACGGTCGCGGCGGGTGGCGAGCAAAAAGACAATGTGTGTACTCAAGTACCACAAGACAATGTCGCTCAAATAGTAAACGCACCAGTACCGCAGAATAATAAAAATGTTAATGAGGTGAAGCAGGAGGAGAAGAAGGAGGAGTTGAAAAACTTAGAGACAAGACTCCAAAATTTGGAACGTAAAGTTCTTGTTCTCGCAGCCAATATACACAGGCCCGATGCTCTGTGTTATACGGAACTTTATTGTGAAACATTGAAGACAATATTAAAAGTTGGCAATGATACGATGGCGAATATTAATATTGTCGGCAGGAAGTTTTTTAATCGATACCGGGACTGGGTGGACGGAAATATGAAAAAGTCAACGGGCACTCTCAAAGGAGTGAGCAGCCGGACGGATATCACGGGAATCATCACACTGACCTTTAAATTGAAATCCGCACGAGTATACCGTATGGACCTCTATGTCGTCCCCGGTTACCACGGGTCAATATTACTATCGTATGACCAATTGGCTACGATGGGGGCTGTGATTGATTGCGCCGCACGGCGAGTGATATATGGAGTAAAAAGAGGAGAAAAGAACGATATTGATCCCTTCAACGCTACTGACTCTTATGAGGCTTATGAGCTGAGTCTAGCGACGGATCACAAAAAGATGGCCATCGCACATGAGGCACTTGAGGTGTACGTTCACCCCCATGTCGTAAGACCGGATGAACTGTCCTGGACCGACAATTGGGAATCCCAAGTGTGCACTGTCACAGTTCCGACATGCCATTGGGACAAAAAGTCTATTGATGACTTAATCGAGAAGCGAAAGGAGGAGATTATATGTGTCGCACAAAGAAGCCCGTCGTTGGCGAGATTCGCGGAAGGAGTAGGAACAGATGTCCATATTACTAACGGATACTGTTTCCATGCGAAAGTAGGAGAAGAAAAAAGGGAGGCGTTTGTACCAAGGAGAACGGGGCGAATCCCGGATACTCCACCAGAAACTATTAAAAGTTTTATTACTGATTTCTGGGGTGACGAGCCGACGTGGCCGCGTTCACTAACTGAAGTGAAGAAATGCTTACGGACTTTATTCGAAAATAATAAGCCGTATACTATTATCCTGCCATATAATGAGAAGGCGATATGGGCGCAGGAAATAAGGGACCGGCTTATTGATCATCCTATACCGGTACCCTCTTGCAAGCAACAGCTAGTGGTGGCTTGTCGTATGGGAACTCGTGAGCAGAGCAGTGCATACAAGCGGAAGCTCAGAGACCTCGACAAGTTGAAATTGATACCGCAAGCATTCACATGCTTTGATGGTTTTTACACCCGTAAAGCTCCTTTGCAATACGCGAGACTCATTGACATGCTGGTGGAGCTCGGTAAAGATGATGAGCCGGACACGGTCACGTATGAAAAGACGGGCCTAGATGATGTCTCGGAAGAGGACTTAGGCTTGGAGGAGGACAGAGAACCCCTCAAGCAGCATAAGCAGATGTCTGATGAAGATTTTCAAGAGGCAGCGCGGAAAATATTGGAAGAAGGAGTAGGCACAGAGAAGGAGAAGGAGCTTTTAAAAGCCAAATTAGAGGCGAACAAGGAAATTTTTGACCCTCCACATGCAGGTGGTGTCAAGCCTGAAGATTTCACTGCGGTTATTTACAAAATACCGGGTGCGGAGCCGTCACCGGCACCACGAAGGGCGAATTTGAGTATACATGAGGCGAAGATAGCGGAGGAGCTAGCAAGACAGCTGCTCAATGAGGACTTTATTGAGAGATCAACATCCTCAATAGTCTCACAACCGAGAATAGTGCCGAAGCCAGGAGGAGAATGGCGCCTGACAGTTAACTATGCTCGTGTTAACAAGGTGCTGGAGGAAGAGAGAAATCCTCTCCCGACATTAGAAGAAGGAAGAAGAGTACTGCGGAATGCAAAATTCTATTCGGTCATTGACCTTAAGAATGGCTTCTGGCAGATACCACTGGAGGAAAAGTCCAGATGGCTGACGGCGTTTGTGGTGGGTATGGAAATATACCAATGGAAAGTGCTTCCGATGGGCCTCAAGCAAGCCCCAGGACTTTTCCAGAAGGCGATGCAGAAGATGTTGAGCAGTCAGTACGATGATTTGTCTGACGGTGGCTTTATGAGAAGGCGGGGACAGAAGGCGGGAGAATATGCATTTTGCTATATCGATGACATTATCGTATACTCTAACACAATGGAGGAGCATATCGATCATTTGTCCGATATATTCAGGCGCATCGGAGCTTTTGGCCTGAAGTGCAATCTAAAGAAGTGTCAACTTGCCAAGACGAGTGTGACATACTTAGGGTACGAGATCTCCCATAATCGAATTTCGATATCCAAAGAGAAGAGGGAGGAGATTATGAATCGACCGATACCGAAGAACCGCACTGAATTGCACTCATTCCTTGCGATGGCGCAATACTATAGCCAGTTTATACCCGATTGGGGTGCAACACGGGCTAAAGTGGAGAAAATGATAGATTTTGGAGACTTTGAGAAGTGGGACGAAGAGGCTTTGCAAGCGTTTCATGCGCTCAAAGATCTCATTTACAAAGACCCGAAAGACGGAGGACTGGTGTTAACGATGCCCGACTTTACGAAACAATTCGTAGTCGATACAGACGCATCTAAGTTTGCGATTGGGGCTGTATTACAACAAGAGGATGAGGAGAAGAAATTACGCCCAATCATGTTTATTAGTAGGAAGTTGTGTGCGGCGGAGAGAAACTATTGCACAAGGCAAAGAGAGGCGTTGGCGGTAGTATGGGCCCTCAAGAGGCTCAGAGAGTATTTGTGGGGAGGACCTCAATTTACTGTCAGAACTGATCATCATAACCTGTTATGGTTGATGAATCATGAACAGACGGGACGGCTGGCGCGGTGGCAAGCGTTCTTGTCTTGTTTCGATTTTACAATGGTCCATCTACCGGGAAAGCGAAATGTGGTCGCTGATAGCCTCTCTAGGCAAGAGTTTAACTCAGAAGTATCGGCGTTGGTGTCCACGGTGGAGATGGAAGACTTGTCCACTGACAAGGTGTATG
>WBZZ01002105.1:0-25148 GCA_019918135.1 Paulinella micropora
TGAGTTATTGTGTGTAATGAGTGCTGATTGAGATACTCCTGTAAAATTACATAACTCACAATAATATTTTTTGCTTTCTCTTATTCTCTTTAGTTCTTACTTTTTCTTAGCGACCAAAATATTTTTGTTTTTATCATAATATTTTTTTTGATACTCTCTGATTTTCTTGCTTTCTTTTTCATAATATTTCTTTTGGTATTCTTTATGATAAACTTTATTATAATTCGTTTCTTTTCATTCTTACTTGTAAAAATCATTCCTTCAAACTCTTGTCGTGTTCTTTTTACATCAGAAACACCTGCCCCTATCACATTGTTTAAATTTAATGGTGGTTTTAATTCGTCAATATATTTCTGTTCAATAGCACTCTGTTTATCAATGTTGAAATTTTCAATTACTTCCTCGTGAATTAAAACACACTTAAAATTATTTATTCCTTTTTTGTTCATATGATTGTATAACTTTCTATTAACTCCTTTCTTACATAGCAATTTATGATGTCTAAACCTACCCGATAAATAATATTGTGTCGTGCTTCCGATATAAAATTCCTTGTCGTTTTCATCCATAGCGTTGAATATTTTGTAAATTTTCAAAGTTGTCATTTCTCACTATATATAATTAAAAATAATAAGTTTAAAATAAATTAACTATTTATTTTTAAAATATCTTTCTATGTCGTCGTTTCTACGAGTTATACGAATAACTTTATGTCCTCCTATCATAACCTCTTCTTTTTCTGCGAAGTAGTCTCTATGAAAATCTGATTTTTCGTGTTGATATTTTCCATATATCTCTATTACCTTTCCGCATATGCATTTATATTTATCTTTCCTTCTTTCCTTCATATATTATGCTCTCTTCTGTTTGCGAGTATCCATACTGTATATAAACAAATTGAAAATTTGTGTTATATAGCAAAAATCATGAGTGATTTTTTATATATTAATAAGATAATCTTTCATAAAATATGTTTTCTCTTGTTGTGCTGTAGAAGGCTATTTGTCTGCTTTTGTTTCTTTGTATTATAGGAAATACTGCAACACCCGAGATTGCTTTACTTAAAAAAATTTTGCTTTAGTTTTATTTTTTCTGCTTTACTTTTATTTTTCTGGAGAAATATAAAGGAATTTCTTTATTCTATTTATCAAAAAAGTTTGCTTTTTATTTTAATGTTTTGTTCCTTAGTATTGACTTGCGGGAAATGAATAGGAAGAGACAAATGAAATTTATGGGGTCGTTTTGAGGTGCGAAAAACTACACTTATAAATTTCATATTATACTACTATGATGCCACAACAGATTTTTGCCTATCTCTACCTTGTCTCATAACAAACGTACCAGTGTTCATTATATGTAGTGGCAACTAGTGGCACACTGTGAACTCAAAACTTCCCGACCCACCCTAACCAAAGCATCCGCAAAGCCAGCTTAATTTAGTAACATTTACCCCTCCCTGCCGGGTACACATCTGGACACGGCGGTTGTCTCCTTAATATGTGTTACTTCACGGGATAGCGAACACATCCTTAAAATATGGTACGCGGTAAAGCGCGGTAAACTCGTCAAAATTTAGTTTGAACCCGTGGGTGGCAAAACCGACCGTGTAATAACATAGATTTTCGCTAGGTTTTTTGCCACCACTGACCTATCGAACATACATACATATGTACATACAATACATACATACATACATACATACATACTTACATACAAGTACTCATACATACATACATACATACGTACATAGATATATAAAAAGATACATACATACATACATACATACATACATATGTACATACATACATGCACGCATGCATGCATACATACATACATCAATCTGTCTTGATTTGTCGATTGGCCTGAAAGAACAGGCTGCCAATTTGCCCAGGGTGGGATAATCTATTACCTTTTTGTCCCGGCCCGCACAGGGAAAATGGCATTCGCGATCCACAACCACAACTTTCCCACAAACACAAGTTTGGCCAGCTACGTGTCGGTTAACCGTGACCGTTACGTCCGTATGCAGACGTAGCAGCTACGTATCGGTTAACCTGTACCCGCGTCCTTTGTACCCATGTACCCCTGTACCCGCGTCCCTTGTACCCGTGTACCCATGTACCCGCGTCCCTTGTACCCATGTACCCCTGTGCCCGCGTCCCTTGTACCCGTGTACCCCTGTACCCGTGGTCGGGCGCATGTTCCATGGGTGTCCGAGGGAGGGTGTGTGTGTGCGCGTGCTTCAGGGGGTAGAACGAGTGCCCGAATCTAATAGTGAAGGCGGAAATTGATTATCTCCATGTTTGCAAAAGTTGGGTGTGGGTGTGTGTGCAGTCGCCATGACGGTACTGGCGGTTCCCGACCTACCAACCACCGCGCCGGTGTCGGCTGCCAAGGACGCCAGCCTGCCTACAGACGTGGACACCAGGCGTCCGGCGAGCAGGAGCGACAGGCCCGAGAAGAAGGCCAGGAAGGCCGGCGAGGCAGGTGCGGAAGAAGGTACCCCCCGGCCGTTCCAGCCCATGGGCCGTGTGCTCGGCGTCGAGGAAGTCTCGTGGCTCGACAAGGACCAAGAGCAGTCGGCTGGCTGGGACACGTCTATGCTACTAGACAGTGTACAGTACCTGCGTGTGAGCTTTCGCAACCAGGTCACCGGCAAACTCAGGAAAGTCTACGAGCCCCTGGAAGCGGTACTGGCCTGGAACGAGCACGACCCGGTAGAGCACGCACAGTGGGTGAGAACGATCAACGAGGAAGTAGTTGCAAAGCGAGGCTCGTGGAAGTGTCTTGGCGATGGTTCGGCCTTGCCTGCGGCTGTAGTGACGCCCGGTTTGGCTGGGGTCGCTGCAGTTGCTAGCAAGGTCCAACAGCGCTTCAAGCACCTCCAGAGGTACGCGTGCGCAGCTTTTGCCCTGTTCAACGTGCTGGACGCGCCGCGCCAATACAACAAGAAGATGCGCACGTTCAAGAAGAGCATCAAGTCTCTCGCCGTCTTCTTCGAGTTTGTCGACTGGTTGCAGAACCCCGATCTCGTGGTCTGCCGCCAGCCCGTCGTCGCCAGGAGCATCAACAAGCTGCTCGAACCCACGCAAGGGCTGGCACTAGTTACCAAGGGCACCCACTGCTTCGGGATCGACTTTGGGCGACGTCTGCTGTTCGACGGCCGTTCTGACCACGCTGCTGTGTGAGCCAACGCTGCTGTACCACGGCTTCAAGCAAGGTTCCCCCTTCGAACTCATCTCTGTCTCTCATCCCGGCTTCAAGAAGCCAGTTTAAGACTTAATCATTAAAAGGGTTCCGGGGTCCGGTCGGGTCTGTCGGTCGACACCGTGCCATTGTCGGTCGACACCGTGGATGTGTCGGCCGACACCACGCCAAGGGCCGGTCGGTCCGCTTGAGAACCCGAGCCGGGGGTAAACCCTCCCCCTTATAAGGGGGGGAGGTACCTATGTACCTAGCCGTTGGCCAAATTCAAAAAGTGCCGTCTCAGGCCCCTTTGAAAAATCTCAGCCTACCCAGCGGCCGCCCACAGTGCAACCCCCCCCCCCTCCCCTCCCCTTTCCCCCCTTTACTGGCCTCCTTTCCTACCCCCTTTCTTGAGATTCTCTTTTCTAAAAACTAGTTATACAATAGAAAGTAGAAAAAGGAGGGAGGTACCACGTACCTGCCGGTACCGAGGGTTTTGGGCCGGCTCGGCGTCTCAGCCCGCCAGCGGGCCAGGGGTGGGGAGGGGGGGGGGTTTCCCGTGGACGGCCGCAGGGCAAAACTTTAGCCAAAAAATGCGGGTCAACACGGACGACACGCCACCCACCCCATTTTCCCGGTGGCCGGTGGCAAGCAATACCCACCACTCGACCGAACTTTTTTGGCGGGGCCGGCCGGTCGCACAAGCCTCGGCAGTTTCGTCGTCGTGTCTCGGTCACAACCCTCGAGTTTCGACCGAGGGCAAGTGGGTAGCAGCCGGAACGAGACCATTGCCAATTTTGCAATTGCCTTTGTGGACATTTCCGCGGAAACTTACCGCGCCGCAAACAAGGGGAAATTCCCGCGAAGCACTGCGCCACCGCCCACCATAGACGTCTTTTTTCATTTTTTATATACCACTCTTTTTCGTCTGTTTACGCGCGTTTTTTTTATTGATTTGCTTGTGTGTACAGAGACTTTCTGAGACATGCCTCGTGCAAAGAAGAAGGACGCGAGCGAAAAGGACGACGAGAATGTTGGGCTGGTGCTGTACCAGAAGCTGGACTACGCGCGCCTCGAGAACATATCTATACTCAACGCTCACTTCGATCCAGACGAGGTGCGGGCCGTGAAGAGCTTGCTTAAAGCGCACAAGGGCCAGGTTTTTGCGGAAGTCAAGTATAAGGAGAGCGAGAAGTTTAAGGGATCCAGGCTATGGAGCGGCGATTCCGTGGGCATGGTCAGCGGTTGGATCTGCCGTCTCGTCGCCGGTGAGCTGTACGAATGGCTGGACATCAAGAACGCCTGCTGTACCATCATGGTTCAGCTTATGGAGAAGAACGACATTGTCGTGCCGTCTATCGTCAGGCGCTTCGCAGGCGGCGAGCGCGAGGCCATGATTACCGAGCTACTGGCCGAGGTAGGGAAGGAGGACAACAAGGACAGCCGCAAGTGCGCAGTACCCGTGTACCCCTGTACCCGCGTCCCTTGTACCCGTGTACCCCTGTACCCGCGTCCCTTGTACCCGTGTACCCCTGTACCCGCGTCCCTTGTACCCATGTACCCCTGTACCCGTGTCCCTTGTACCCGTGTACCCCTGTACCCGCGTCCCTTGTACCCGTGTACCCATGTACCCGCGTCCCTTGTACCCGTGTACCCCTGTACCCGCGTCCCTTGTACCCGTGTACCCTTGTACCCGTGGTCGGGCGCATGTTCCATGGGTGTCCGAGGGAGGGTGTGTGTGTGCGCGTGCTTCAGGGGGTAGAACGAGTGCCCAAATCTAATAGTGAAGGCGGAAATTGATTATCTCCATGTTTGCAAAAGTTGGGTGTGGGTGTGTGTGCAGTCGCCATGACGGTACTGGCGGTTCCCGACCTACCAACCACCGCGCCGGTGTCGGCTGCCAAGGACACCAGCCTGCCTACAGACGTGGACACCAGGCGTCCGGCGAGCAGGAGCGACAGGCCCGAGAAGAAGGCCGGCGAGGCAGGTGCGGAAGAAGGTACCCCCCGGCCGTTCCAGCCCATGGGCCGTGTGCTCGGCGTCGAGGAAGTCTCGTGGCTCGACAAGGACCAAGAGCAGTCGGCTGGCTGGGACACGTCTATGCTACTAGACAGTGTACAGTACCTGCGTGTGAGCTTTCGCAACCAGGTCACCGGCAAACTCAGGAAAGTCTACGAGCCCCTGGAAGCGGTACTGGCCTGGAACGAGCACGACCCGGTAGAGCACGCACAGTGGGTGAGAACGATCAACGAGGAAGTAGTTGCAAAGCGAGGCTCGTGGAAGTGTCTTGGCGATGGTTCAGCCTTGCCTGCGGCTGTAGTGACGCCCGGTTTGGCTGGGGTCGCTGCAGTTGCTAGCAAGGTCCAACAACGCTTCAAGCACCTCCAGAGGTACGCGTGCGCAGCTTTTGCCCTGTTCAACGTGCTGGACGCGCCGCGCCAATACAACAAGAAGATGCGCACGTTCAAGAAGAGCATCAAGTCTCTCGCCGTCTTCTTCGAGTTTGTCGACTGGTTGCAGAACCCCGATCTCGTGGTCTGCCGCCAGCCCGTCGTCGCCAGGAGCCTCAACAAGCTGCTCGAACCCACGCAAGGGCTGGCACTAGTTACCAAGGGCACCCACTGCTTCGGGATCGACTTTGGGCGACGTCTGCTGTTCGACGGCCGTTCTGACCACGCTGCTGTGTGAGCCAACGCTGCTGTACCACGGCTTCAAGCAAGGTTCGCCCTTCGAACTCATCTCTGTCTCTCATCCCGGCTTCAAGAAGCCAGTTTAAGACTTAATCATTAAAAGGGTTCCGGGGTCCGGTCGGGTCTGTCGGTCGACACCGTGCCAGTGTCGGTCGACACCGTGGAAGTGTCGGCCGACACCACGCCAAAAGCCGGTCGGTCCGCTTGAGAACCCGAGCCGGGGGTAAACCCTCCCCCATATAAGGGGGGGAGGTACCTATGTACCTAGCCGTTGGCCAAATTCAAAAAGTGCCGTCTCAGGCCCCTTTGAAAAATCTCAGCCTACCCAGCGGCCGCCCACAGTGCAACCCCCCCCCCCCTCCCCTCCCCTTTCCCCCCTTTACTGGCCTCCTTTCCTACCCCCTTTCTTGAGATTCTCTTTTCTAAAAACTAGTTATACAATAGAAAGTAGAAAAAGGAGGGAGGTACCACGTACCTGCCGGTACCGAGGGTTTTGGGCCGGCTCGGCGTCTCAGCCCGCCAGCGGGCCAGGGGTGGGGAGGGGGGGGGGGGTTTCCCGTGGACGGCCGCAGGGCAAAACTTTAGCCAAAAAATGCGGGTCAACACGGACGACACGCCACCCACCCCATTTTCCCGGTGGCCGGTGGCAAGCAATACCCACCACTCGACCGAACTTTTTTGGCGGGGCCGGCCGGTCGCACAAGCCTCGGCAGTTTCGTCGTCGTGTCTCGGTCACAACCCTCGAGTTTCGACCGAGGGCAAGTGGGTAGCAGCCGGAACGAGACCATTGCCAATTTTGCAATTGCCTTTGTGGACATTTCCGCGGAAACTTACCGCGCCGCAAACAAGGGGAAATTCCCGCGAAGCACTGCGCCACCGCCCACCATAGACGTCTTTTTTCATTTTTTATATACCACTCTTTTTCGTCTGTTTACGCGCGTTTTTTTTATTGATTTGCTTGTGTGTACAGAGACTTTCTGAGACATGCCTCGTGCAAAGAAGAAGGACGCGAGCGAAAAGGACGACGAGAATGTTGGGCTGGTGCTGTACCAGAAGCTGGACTACGCGCGCCTCGAGAACATATCTATACTCAACGCTCACTTCGATCCAGACGAGGTGCGGGCCGTGAAGAGCTTGCTTAAAGCGCACAAGGGCCAGGTTTTTGCGGAAGTCAAGTATAAGGAGAGCGAGAAGTTTAAGGGATCCAGGCTATGGAGCGGCGATTCCGTGGGCATGGTCAGCGGTTGGATCTGCCGTCTCGTCGCCGGTGAGCTGTACGAATGGCTGGACATCAAGAACGCCTGCTGTACCATCATGGTTCAGCTTATGGAGAAGAACGACATTGTCGTGCCGTCTATCGTCAGGCGCTTCGCAGGCGGCGAGCGCGAGGCCATGATTACCGAGCTACTGGCCGAGGTAGGGAAGGAGGACAACAAGGACAGCCGCAAGTGCGCAGTACCCGTGTACCCCTGTACCCGCGTCCCTTGTACCCGTGTACCCCTGTACCCGCGTCCCTTGTACCCGTGTACCCCTGTACCCGCGTCCCTTGTACCCATGTACCCCTGTACCCGTGTCCCTTGTACCCGTGTACCCCTGTACCCGCGTCCCTTGTACCCGTGTACCCATGTACCCGCGTCCCTTGTACCCGTGTACCCCTGTACCCGCGTCCCTTGTACCCGTGTACCCTTGTACCCGTGGTCGGGCGCATGTTCCATGGGTGTCCGAGGGAGGGTGTGTGTGTGCGCGTGCTTCAGGGGGTAGAACGAGTGCCCAAATCTAATAGTGAAGGCGGAAATTGATTATCTCCATGTTTGCAAAAGTTGGGTGTGGGTGTGTGTGCAGTCGCCATGACGGTACTGGCGGTTCCCGACCTACCAACCACCGCGCCGGTGTCGGCTGCCAAGGACACCAGCCTGCCTACAGACGTGGACACCAGGCGTCCGGCGAGCAGGAGCGACAGGCCCGAGAAGAAGGCCGGCGAGGCAGGTGCGGAAGAAGGTACCCCCCGGCCGTTCCAGCCCATGGGCCGTGTGCTCGGCGTCGAGGAAGTCTCGTGGCTCGACAAGGACCAAGAGCAGTCGGCTGGCTGGGACACGTCTATGCTACTAGACAGTGTACAGTACCTGCGTGTGAGCTTTCGCAACCAGGTCACCGGCAAACTCAGGAAAGTCTACGAGCCCCTGGAAGCGGTACTGGCCTGGAACGAGCACGACCCGGTAGAGCACGCACAGTGGGTGAGAACGATCAACGAGGAAGTAGTTGCAAAGCGAGGCTCGTGGAAGTGTCTTGGCGATGGTTCAGCCTTGCCTGCGGCTGTAGTGACGCCCGGTTTGGCTGGGGTCGCTGCAGTTGCTAGCAAGGTCCAACAACGCTTCAAGCACCTCCAGAGGTACGCGTGCGCAGCTTTTGCCCTGTTCAACGTGCTGGACGCGCCGCGCCAATACAACAAGAAGATGCGCACGTTCAAGAAGAGCATCAAGTCTCTCGCCGTCTTCTTCGAGTTTGTCGACTGGTTGCAGAACCCCGATCTCGTGGTCTGCCGCCAGCCCGTCGTCGCCAGGAGCCTCAACAAGCTGCTCGAACCCACGCAAGGGCTGGCACTAGTTACCAAGGGCACCCACTGCTTCGGGATCGACTTTGGGCGACGTCTGCTGTTCGACGGCCGTTCTGACCACGCTGCTGTGTGAGCCAACGCTGCTGTACCACGGCTTCAAGCAAGGTTCGCCCTTCGAACTCATCTCTGTCTCTCATCCCGGCTTCAAGAAGCCAGTTTAAGACTTAATCATTAAAAGGGTTCCGGGGTCCGGTCGGGTCTGTCGGTCGACACCGTGCCAGTGTCGGTCGACACCGTGGAAGTGTCGGCCGACACCACGCCAAAAGCCGGTCGGTCCGCTTGAGAACCCGAGCCGGGGGTAAACCCTCCCCCATATAAGGGGGGAGGTACCTATGTACCTAGCCGTTGGCCAAATTCAAAAAGTGCCGTCTCAGGCCCCTTTGAAAAATCTCAGCCTACCCAGCGGCCGCCCACAGTGCAACCCCCCCCCCCCTCCCCTCCCCTTTCCCCCCTTTACTGGCCTCCTTTCCTACCCCCTTTCTTGAGATTCTCTTTTCTAAAAACTAGTTATACAATAGAAAGTAGAAAAAGGAGGGAGGTACCACGTACCTGCCGGTACCGAGGGTTTTGGGCCGGCTCGGCGTCTCAGCCCGCCAGCGGGCCAGGGGTGGGGAGGGGGGGGGGGGTTTCCCGTGGACGGCCGCAGGGCAAAACTTTAGCCAAAAAATGCGGGTCAACACGGACGACACGCCACCCACCCCATTTTCCCGGTGGCCGGTGGCAAGCAATACCCACCACTCGACCGAACTTTTTTGGCGGGGCCGGCCGGTCGCACAAGCCTCGGCAGTTTCGTCGTCGTGTCTCGGTCACAACCCTCGAGTTTCGACCGAGGGCAAGTGGGTAGCAGCCGGAACGAGACCATTGCCAATTTTGCAATTGCCTTTGTGGACATTTCCGCGGAAACTTACCGCGCCGCAAACAAGGGGAAATTCCCGCGAAGCACTGCGCCACCGCCCACCATAGACGTCTTTTTTCATTTTTTATATACCACTCTTTTTCGTCTGTTTACGCGCGTTTTTTTTATTGATTTGCTTGTGTGTACAGAGACTTTCTGAGACATGCCTCGTGCAAAGAAGAAGGACGCGAGCGAAAAGGACGACGAGAATGTTGGGCTGGTGCTGTACCAGAAGCTGGACTACGCGCGCCTCGAGAACATATCTATACTCAACGCTCACTTCGATCCAGACGAGGTGCGGGCCGTGAAGAGCTTGCTTAAAGCGCACAAGGGCCAGGTTTTTGCGGAAGTCAAGTATAAGGAGAGCGAGAAGTTTAAGGGATCCAGGCTATGGAGCGGCGATTCCGTGGGCATGGTCAGCGGTTGGATCTGCCGTCTCGTCGCCGGTGAGCTGTACGAATGGCTGGACATCAAGAACTCCTGCTGTACCATCATGGTTCAGCTTATGGAGAAGAACGACATTGTCGTGCCGTCTATCGTCAGGCGCTTCGCAGGCGGCGAGCGCGAGGCCATGATTACCGAGCTACTGGCCGAGGTAGGGAAGGAGGACAACAAGGACAGCCGCAAGTGCGCAGTACCCGTGTACCCCTGTACCCGCGTCCCTTGTACCCGTGTACCCCTGTACCCGCGTCCCTTGTACCCGTGTACCCCTGTACCCGCGTCCCTTGTACCCATGTACCCCTGTACCCGTGTCCCTTGTACCCGTGTACCCGCGTCCCTTGTACCCGTGTACCCATGTACCCGCGTCCCTTGTACCCGTGTACCCCTGTACCCGCGTCCCTTGTACCCGTGTACCCTTGTACCCGTGGTCGGGCGCATGTTCCATGGGTGTCCGAGGGAGGGTGTGTGTGTGCGCGTGCTTCAGGGGGTAGAACGAGTGCCCAAATCTAATAGTGAAGGCGGAAATTGATTATCTCCATGTTTGCAAAAGTTGGGTGTGGGTGTGTGTGCAGTCGCCATGACGGTACTGGCGGTTCCCGACCTACCAACCACCGCGCCGGTGTCGGCTGCCAAGGACACCAGCCTGCCTACAGACGTGGACACCAGGCGTCCGGCGAGCAGGAGCGACAGGCCCGAGAAGAAGGCCGGCGAGGCAGGTGCGGAAGAAGGTACCCCCCGGCCGTTCCAGCCCATGGGCCGTGTGCTCGGCGTCGAGGAAGTCTCGTGGCTCGACAAGGACCAAGAGCAGTCGGCTGGCTGGGACACGTCTATGCTACTAGACAGTGTACAGTACCTGCGTGTGAGCTTTCGCAACCAGGTCACCGGCAAACTCAGGAAAGTCTACGAGCCCCTGGAAGCGGTACTGGCCTGGAACGAGCACGACCCGGTAGAGCACGCACAGTGGGTGAGAACGATCAACGAGGAAGTAGTTGCAAAGCGAGGCTCGTGGAAGTGTCTTGGCGATGGTTCAGCCTTGCCTGCGGCTGTAGTGACGCCCGGTTTGGCTGGGGTCGCTGCAGTTGCTAGCAAGGTCCAACAACGCTTCAAGCACCTCCAGAGGTACGCGTGCGCAGCTTTTGCCCTGTTCAACGTGCTGGACGCGCCGCGCCAATACAACAAGAAGATGCGCACGTTCAAGAAGAGCATCAAGTCTCTCGCCGTCTTCTTCGAGTTTGTCGACTGGTTGCAGAACCCCGATCTCGTGGTCTGCCGCCAGCCCGTCGTCGCCAGGAGCCTCAACAAGCTGCTCGAACCCACGCAAGGGCTGGCACTAGTTACCAAGGGCACCCACTGCTTCGGGATCGACTTTAGGCGACGTCTGCTGTTCGACGGCCGTTCTGACCACGCTGCTGTGTGAGCCAACGCTGCTGTACCACGGCTTCAAGCAAGGTTCGCCCTTCGAACTCATCTCTGTCTCTCATCCCGGCTTCAAGAAGCCAGTTTAAGACTTAATCATTAAAAGGGTTCCGGGGTCCGGTCGGGTCTGTCGGTCGACACCGTGCCAGTGTCGGTCGACACCGTGGAAGTGTCGGCCGACACCACGCCAAAAGCCGGTCGGTCCGCTTGAGAACCCGAGCCGGGGGTAAACCCTCCCCCATATAAGGGGGGAGGTACCTATGTACCTAGCCGTTGGCCAAATTCAAAAAGTGCCGTCTCAGGCCCCTTTGAAAATCTCAGCCTACCCAGCGGCCGCCCACAGTGCAACCCCCCCCCCCTCCCCTCCCCTTTCCCCCCTTTACTGGCCTCCTTTCCTACCCCCTTTCTTGAGATTCTCTTTTCTAAAAACCAGTTATACAATAGAAAGTAGAAAAAGGAGGGAGGTACCACGTACCTGCCGGTACCGAGGGTTTGGGGCCGGCTCGGCGTCTCAGCCCGCCAGCCGGCCGGGGTGGGGAGGGGGGGGGGGTTTCCCGTGGACGGCCGCAGGGCAAAACTTTAGCCAAAAAATGCGGGTCAAACACGGACGACACGCCACCACCCCATTTTCCCGGTGGCCGGTGGCAAGCAATACCCACCACTCGACCGAACTTTTTTGGCGGGGCCGCCGGTCGCACAAGCCTCGGCAGTTTCGTCGTCGTGTCTCGGTCACAACCCTCGAGTTTTCGACCGAGGGCAAGTGGGTAGCAGCCGGAACGAGACCATTGCCAATTTTGCAATTGCCTTTGTGGACATTTCCGCGGAAACTTACCGCGCCGCAAACAAGGGGGAAATTTCGCGAAACTTTTTTCTTTTTACCTCACTCTGGTTTTTGCTGCTTTAGGTGCCACCGCGCGAAAATGATGCTCGCTCTACGGAACAAACGAACGACCGCTGGTGCGGACGCCCGGCCACTCAAGCGACGCCGCCTAGAGCTGCCCCCGCTTACTCGTACCGTCCCGCGCGAAGCTCAACCGGGCGGGCCGTTCGTCACTTCGGTGCCGTCCATATCGGACAGAACCCTTGCTTTGTATCCTGATCCTCTAGCTGAACTATGGCTTCCTGCTACGTATTGGATGTCGGGAGGGGAAGAGACCTACTCTGCACTGGACTCGATATTGTTGGCTAAGCGTATCGACGATCCCGTGGTAAAGGGAGCCGCGGATCTGGTCGCCGCGGAGCACGTGGGTCTGTACATACTGGGGAGGAGTACGATATCCCGTCTGTGGTCACGAGCCTGGTCGCGGGATACGTCAATCCGTCGTACCACGAACCACTGCGGGCTGGCGCGTGGAAGAATTCCCGCAACGTCCGTATGCTCAAGTCGTTATACTACAAAACGCGTTTGGCTTGTTTATACGTGTCTGATGCTGGCCAGTGTGACCCGTGGCTCAGCGCAGAGGAGATTTTGTGGGAGGCTGATTATGATTGGGATGAAGTATCAGAAGACGAGATGAAGCGACGGATTGAAATAACCAAGGGCAAGTACTGGGAAAAAGCAGAGCGAAAGCTCAACAAGCGCCTTGCTCGGTTTTTCCGGCTAGTGGATGAGATGAGACGAAGCGTTCTGACTAATTAAATTACTTTTTTCTTCTCTGTTTTAATACTAGTACAGTGTTCCGAGATGTTGGCCGTTTGCCCTACTTGCGGCGCCTGCTTTTTTGAAGGACAGCTCTACTGGTCCGGAACTTGCAAAAAAGGGGACCCCGGGACTTGGCCTCGCTCGTGTGCCGCCCTTATGGCGACGGCGCATGTATCAACCCCGCTCGCGGAGACACTTGGGAAGAACGCATGCGCTTCGTCGACAATTTTCTAGACGAGATCCTGTAAACTAACTAAAAAAACTTCTCCTCTTGTTATATTATTTAATCAGCAACAAATGGAAGTTGCGAGGTCGTACAAGCGGCGGCGCCTCGACGGTGCGACCGACGATTTTGTGCTACCGGTCGACGGACATAGTGGCGACGTCCTTGTTTCGGACGGCGACGGGGGCGTGAGATGGGCAGCGGGCGGAGTGGCCGCGAACGAGGCGGTAGCGCTCAATACCGCTCACAGGCTGACAACGTCCGGAAACCCCCACTTGGTGGATCTAGCGGACCTGATTACCTTGACGCTGGATACCGAAGCGAAAACTAACCAGCCGGCCGGGATGACTTCTAATAGCTCCGCTGGCTTTGCGGCCTCGGCCTCCAGCAATTCCGCCCAGGCCTACCTGGCTTTTGACAGTGACTTTTCGACCTTGTGGGGCACCACTGCGCCCGACAGCTACAGCGGCAACAACTACACTGCCATGATCGAGACGGTGGTCGATAATCTCCCTGTGCCTGGCGCGTGGCTCCAGCTCGATCTGGGCCAGCACGCCAAGGTCACTGCTTACCATGTCACGTCCGCGGGTGCTATTACCGCGCCCAGGGACTGGGTAGTCGATTATAGCGCGGACGGCAGTCGGTGGTTCGCTTGGGACAGCCAGACGGCCCAGACATTTGTAGGCGACAGCGTGCGCACGTTCACGCCAGCAACCGCGGCCGATTACGCCAGGTACCTGCGCGTAATCTGCACCAAAAACAACGGGGCGGGGGTCTGGTACATGCGGAGCCTGGCCTTCGACTACCAGCTATACAATGCCGGCTGCATCGAGAACACTAGTTACCCTACCAAGGCCTCGCAGCTGGCGCCCAAGGCGTACGTCGACCACCAGGTGGCAGGGCGGTGAAGTTCCCGTCGATCATGCCTACCCAAAACGACTGCATCGTGACTATGGACCCAGACGGGTCGATCTTTGCGGTCAAGGACAGGACGCTCAAGCAGCCAACCTTGGCTCCAAATGCCAATGGCGCAGTCGTGCTCATGGACACCGATTTTATAGTCACGACGATCCCGGACACTCTCGTGAGGCTGCCTAACCCTCTGCCCGCCTCGGCCGCGCAGCTGGTGACGGTCGATCCAGACGGCGTGACGGGTCTAAGCAGCCATTTGACTGCTACCAACAACCCGCACGGGACCTCGCTGGCTAACCTTGTGAACTCATCGACGCTCACGCTGACAGGGGCTGGCGGCAACAGCACTCTTTCGGCTCCTTCCAGTGGTTCTTGTGCACCCAAGCTGCCTGCCTCGCTTCCTGCAAGTACGAAGCTGTTGGCGGCCGGAGCGGACGGGGCAATGAGCTACGCGGAGGGCGACTTCTTGCCCATGCCCGTCACTAGCGGCATACTGGTGAAGGAAACGGGCGTGATCAACACCAAGACGATAGAGGATCTCTTCCGACAGGCTAGCGGCGCGCTTGCTTTAGGCTACCTGGCTGGCGGGGACATGAAGCAAGGGGCAGCCAGCATAGCGATAGGCGATTATACTGGGATGGTTACGCAAGGCTCGGGCGCTGTCGCAGTAGGAGATACCACTGGAAACGAGAATCAAGGCGACAACGCCGTAGCGATAGGCTCGATGGCGGGCAATGCCAACCAAGGGGCGCGATCCGTGGCGGTAGGATATTATGTGGGCACCACAAACCAAGGAGCGCGGTCCGTAGCTATCGGGTCACATGCGGGCGCCGTGTTGGGGGTGGACAGCATTGCGATTGGTGGGTGCGATAACGCCCTATCGGTACCTGCAACAAATGCGATCGTGCTGAACGCGAGCGGTGCGGACATGAATGTTAGCACAGCTGGTTCGACTACCATCAGGCCGGTGAGGTCGGGCCAAGCGAGCGGTTCAGGCCAGATGGTGCTGCAGTACAACCCGAGCACGTACGAAATGTCCCAAAGCAATTTCTTGCTGCCGAGCTCGCTGCCAGCCAGCACCAGCTTGGTGTCACTGGGCTCCAACGGCACGCTGCTGCACGGGGACCAGGCCATCTATCATGGTCTGAGCTTTGCAGCCACTTCGTATGTGAAGAAGCCCGACAGCATGACGAGCAACAGCTGGAACGGCCTGGTCGCGAGCGCGTCCACTTCAGGGAACGGCGCTGCTTTCGATGCCTTCAATACGGGGATAGACGCCTGGCAGAGCAACACTGATACCTACAATACTACGAGCGGCGCCTACCTTTCCAATATCAGCAGAACGTTTTCGGGTGTAGCGTACCCTGGCGAGTGGCTCCAAATGGATTTTGGCACCGGAGTTGTCCTGCAACAGTACTGCCTGCAAAACTACACTAGTATCCTGGGTAGATCGCCGAAGACCTGGCAAGTGGGCACGTCGACAGACGGCACTACCTGGACGCTCTGGCACACTGGCTCGTACACCTTTGTTGACGGAAGTTCCGTCACCTTTACGCCGGCCGACACTGCCAGGGTCGCCCGGTATGTGGCCATCGTGGTTGCTTCCATAAAGGGGGGTGGAGGAACATCCCGCTATTGTGCAATCGTACACTTTGGTTTCGACTACACTGTGTATCCTGCGATCAAGAACATATTAGCGGTGCCGCTCGTCAGCACGGACGCCACCAACAAGGCCTACGCAGACGGGCACACACACACGTCGCCACTGACGATTGGTACCAGCACGATCGCGAGCACGGGGACGGTTGCGCTGAGCTTGCCCAGTGCGCTGCCCGCCAGCACTTCGCTGACGTCGCTGACCTCTGCGGGGCAGCTGAGTGCCTCGGCGCTCAAGGTGCCCGTGTCCTTGCCTGGCAGCACTTTGCTAGTGACACTCGACTCTGGTGGCCAGCTCGCGACAGGGGCTGCTAGCTCATTGTCTCTCAGCGGGGCGGGCGGCACCAGCAGCCTTTCCGCTCCGGCCTCTGGCTCCTCTGCACTCAAGCTGCCGACAGCCCTGCCGGGCAGCACTTTGCTAGTGACACTCGACTCCGGTGGCCAGCTCGCGACAGGGGCTGCCAGCTCGCTATCGCTCAGCGGGGCGGGAGGCACTAGCACCCTTTCCGCTCCGGCGTCCGGCACCTCTGCACTCAAGCTGCCAACCGCTCTACCAAGCAGTACTAGCTTGGTGTCGCTGGGCTCCGACGGCGCGCTGCTGTACGGGGACCAGGCCATCTCTCATGGTCTGAGCCTTGTAGCCACTTCGTACGCGAAGAAGCCCGACAGCATGGCGAGTAACAGTTGGAACGGCCTGGTCGCGAGTGCGTCCACTGCCGGGAACGGCAACGCGTACGACGGCTTCAACACGGGCTCAAAATTTTCCTGGCAGAGCAACACTAGTACCTACAATGCCACGAGCGGCGCCTACACTTCCAGTTCCAGCAAGACGTTTTCGGGTGTAGCGTACCCCGGAGAGTGGCTCCAGCTAGATTTTGGCACTGGGGTTGTCCTGCAACAGTACTACCTGCAAGCCCAGTCCAGTGGTCTGGGTAAATCGCCAAAGACTTGGCAGGTGGGCACGTCGTTAGACGGCACTACCTGGACGCTGTGGCACACTAGCTCGTACACCTTTGTCGACGGCACTTCCATCACTCTCGCGCCGACCGACACCGCCAGGGCCGCCCGGTACGTGGCCATCGTGGTTGCTACTATCAAGGCAGGAGGGAGTTCTAGCTGGTGCGGAATCAACCACTTTGGCTTTGACTACACGTCGTGCCCCGCGATCAAGAACATAGCGGCGCCGCTCACCACCACCGACGCTGCCAACAAGGCCTACGTAGACGGGCACATGCATACGTCGCCAATGACGATCGGCACCTCTACGATTGCGAGCACGGGGACGGTCGCGCTGAGTCTACCTAGCGCGCTGCCTGCCAGCACTTCTCTGACGTCGCTGACCTCTGCAGGACAGCTAAGCGCCTCTGCGCTCAAGGTGCCTGCTGCGCTGCCCGGTAGCACGTCGCTAGTGACACTTGATTCTAGCGGCCAGCTAGCGACAGGGGCTGCTAGCTCGCTGTCACTTAGCGGGGCGGGCGGCACCAGCACCCTTTCCGCTCCGGCTTCTGGTTCTTCTGCACTCCTGCTGCCGACCGCGTTGCCGTCCAACACGTCCTTCGTTTCCCTGTCTAGCGGGGGGCAGCTAGCCGCCTCGTCTGTCAGAGTGCCTGCTAGCCTGCCCGGCTCGACGTCGCTGGTCACGCTGGACTCGGCGGGCCAGCTTGCGGCCAGCTCGTTGTTACCAGCCTCCACGCCGGCCCAGACCGCCGTTCTGAGCCTGACTTCTGCGGGACAGATGGTGACCCAGAGCACTTCGACCACGGTCGTGACTTCTGGCTCCGTGGCGCTGCCGACCTGGACTATGTCGGCCTATACGCCTACCACGGACCCTAACTGGGTGCTCAGCCACTCTTCCGCAGTTGCAGGCCAGGAGAGCTATAGAGTTTTCGATGGCGTCGCTGCCAATGGCTGGACTAGCCTCGGCAACTACAACTCGGACGGGAGTATCAACACGACCAACAACGCCGTTACCAACGTGGGCGGCAGCAACGTGTACGGCGAACACTTTACGCTCCAGCACCAGCGGCGCCGTTACAGAATCACGAGCATCGCGTTGACTAATACATCTTCTCTCAGTAGCTCAACCAAAAGCTTCACGTTGGCGGGGTCGGACAATGGCAGTACCTGGACACTCGTTTGGTCAGGTAACTTCTCTTTTACCACGACGTTACAGACCCTGAACTCGAGCGCGCCCGCTTCGACCGCGTTCTATTACTACCACCGGTTTATTGTCACTTCGACAAATTCGAGTACCCAGGCCGCTGTGGGGACCTTTGCGCCCGTCGTTGAGTCCGAGGGCTTGTCGGCCACTGCCACGGGCCTCACGGGCGTGGATACGATCACGAGCGGCAAAATCACCACGACGTTGCTGACCGCGCTGCCCTCCGCCGGCACGGACCGTGTGGTACAGATCAACGACCTCGGGCAGTTCGAGCTGGGCACCTGGGACCGAGGCCATTGGCTGACGAGCGACACGGCCGTCTCTGTTAATAGTGGAACTGCCAGGAAGATCCCGGTCGATGGCGTAGTGAGGCTGGCGCCCGTGTACGGCAACATCACCGTAAGCAATGCTAACGGCTTCACGACCTGGCAGATCACGTCCGGTATGCCTAGGAAATGGCTGATCACTGCCTCGTTCAAGCTTATTACTTCGGCAGCGGCTACCAACAACCCGCCGACCAGTGGCGCCTATTACGATGTCTGGGTCGAAAGGAATTCAGTGAGACCTGCGTCAAGCACCGGCGTACAGCAGACAGAAGGCAATTTCGAGGTAACAGGGGCACCCATGGGCTTTATAGCAACGGGCGGTTCACTTCGCTAAGCCTGTCGGGTATCATGGAAGTGGCGGCAAATGAGTATATCTGGTTCGAAGCTTATGGCGACACACAGGGCGGTGTCACGTGGAGCCTTGTTATCGGCGGTTCAGCCGTGTATTCAAGGGGCAGAGTGACTATTACCGAGATCCCGGGCTAATTTTTTTTTCTTTCGAGTCTGTATTTTTTAATTAAAAATGGACGCGTTGCGACAAGCACTAGCTGAGAACGAGAACGAGCTGGCCACGGGCCTAGCCCGCCGCCGGATCCTGGCCGTAGAACGAGAGAAGTTACAGCTGCAGATTGCGCTGTGTGAAAAGGTCTGCTGTGACAAGGACATGCGCGAGCAAGTCAAGACGCTTATCCAACAGCAAGAAGAGGCAAGGCGGCAGCAGCCGAGGCAGCCGCCCACGCGGCAGCAGCCGAGACCGAAATGGCACTAGAAGAGACGATCGTAGAGATGCCGACACCATCAATGGCTAGAAGTCCTGTCTAGGCCCCATTCGGGCTCCTTGGCCGGCGCCCGCGCGTACTCGCTCACTCTTTTCTCGAAAAAGTTGGTCTTGCCTACCACACCTAACTGCTCCATGAAGGGCAGAGGGCACTTGGCCACTCCATACAGCTTTTTGCTCAGGCCCAAGTTCTGCAGCAGGCCGTCCGCCACAAACTCGACGTACCGCTCCATCAGCGTCGCGTTCAGGCACAGCAAGGCCACCGGCAGCGAATCGCTGATGAACCTGCGTTCGACCTCGACACAGCCCGCCACGATCTGGAAAATGCGCGACATCTGCAGCTTGTTCGACACGTGGTGCTTGTACAAGTGGCACGCGAACAGGCCGTGCTGCGTCTCGTCCCGCGCAATAAACTCGTTGCTGGTGCACAGGCCCTGCAGCAGGCCCGGGTGCTTTTGTTTCAGCCAAAAGATGGAGGCGAAAGAAGAGGCGAACTGGACAAGTTCAACGCAAGCAAACGCCACCAGCCGCTCGGCAAACGAAGACCGGGCCGGGCTGAGCCACTGCAGCGCTCACTTCGCTTTTTGTGCGACGGTCGGGACCTGTGTGATCGCATTGAACAGCTTGTCCTTCTCTTGCTGGTCGCCGATGATCGTGTCGATCAACAGGCTGTAGGTCCGCGAGTGTTCGGCCTCATTAAAGATCTGGTAAGAATAAAAAAGTCTAGCTTCGGAATACTGCACCTCGGCCAAAAAATTAGCGGCCAGGTTCTCTTGGATGATGCCGTCCGAGCTAGCAAAGAAGCCCAGCACCATCTTAATAAAATGCTGCTCGTCTGCACTCAGTTTCTTGAAATCGGCCTGTTCCCTGCTCAGGTCTAGCTCATCTGCCGTCCAGAACGATCGCAGGGAAGCTTCATAGAATGAATACAGGTCCGGACGCCGTATCGGGAAGAGACAAAATCGCGATGCTTCCGGCACGAGCAGTTTTTCTTCAGTGTCCATAATTCGTTCAGCTGCCTGTTGTCCAGCTTCAGCAAGGCCATTACTCTCTTTTAATACTATAAAGGGAAAGAGGATATATTTTTTTCTTATGGCGCAAAACAGAAACAAAGACTAACTATGTTGCAAAGACGTAAGACCGAACAGCGGCTGATGCCCTCGTCGCCAGAGTCCATCACCGTAACCTCGCACGAGCTCGCACTCGAGCTCAAGCGCAGCTACAGCGATTTCTCTTGGCAGAGCGTGCCGCAGCTCATTGTTCACGGGGTCAAGTACTTGGCTCTCTATACTAACCACACGGGCGAGGAGAAGAAGCAGATCCTCATTTCAGTCCTCGTCGACTTGTGTCCTGACGACAACGTGGACAAGCTCATCCCGCCCGTGGTCGATGTCATCTGGGAGCTCGTGAAGGCCGCCCTCGCTACCAACTGCTGCGAGCTGTGTCCCAAGGTCTGCACGGTCATGTAGGCATCGGGATCAAGTGCCTGCCCAGCGTCACTGGCGTGCCGTGGTGGATCCTGACCGGTTCGCCGCTCGTCACCATATGTGCGCGCGCTTTGGCCAGCTTCTCGCGGTCCAGGCGGTGCGCCCACAGCACCACGCCCGGTATAACTTGCTCGTTCGAACGCACTTTCTCCAGGGCCATGGTAATCTTGACCAGCAGCACGTCCGCCGCTAATCTAAAGCGCCTCTTCTTGGCCATCTCGACGACAGCTCGTTCTTGACCATTTCAAAGAGGATCTCGCAGGAGAAGTGGCGCTCTGCTTTCTGCCCAAAGTTGAAAAAGCTGTTGGTGCCGGAGACGATGGCTACTACGATCAGGCAGGTCACGCTGACCCAGTCGTAGCCCGCCCGGCCCGCTCCACACGCCTTGAAGCCGAAATTTCCCACGATAACGGAACAGATCGCCGGCACGATCGTAGACAGCAAGCCAAACAACAAAAAACGGTTGTAGTAGTAGTAGCCGGCCGAGTTGTTGAGGCGCGCGTGCAGGGCACACTCGTCCACCACGCTGGCAAAATATTGCTCGTGCCTCGAAGACCACTTCTCTTCCTCTCGCTTGACGTCGCTGTCGTCCGAGTCATGGTTGTCGCTCGACTGCGACCGCATCGCCAGGATTTTATCCTCGTCCATCTTTACTTTTGGTGGTGGGAAACTGCAAGATTTAAAAAAAAAATGTGCGATTGCTGGGCCGGCGGCCACTCTATCAGCAACCGGCTTTCGACAGCAGCATCTCCCAGTCCGCCCCATTCAAGTCCACCTTGTCCCTGGTGTCAGGATTGCACACCTGCAGGTGCAAGTACTTCGTCAGCGTCGAAAACACCACGTACTGGTCGTGCCGGTCCTGCGCCGACGACTGGTAGCCCCCGAACTCGCGAGGAAAGGAATGATCAGGCTGCCCGACTGCACTTTCGTGCCGCGCGAGACCTCGCCCGTCAGCGACACTTCCTCGTAGTTGCCGCCCGTCGAGTAGGCCAGGCTTGAGCATTCCTTGATCTTGATGCCTAGCGAAGTCGGCAGGCCCAGCGCCACGACTTGCGGCAAGACGGTGGCCTGGCCCGGCGTTAGTGCAAAGAGCTCGTTCTGGGCCGAAGTCGGGAAGCCTAGCACGGCGTGCGCGCTGTCGTCGCCGCTCTTGCTGTAGATGTTGAACTCTGCCGCCGCGGACAGCGTGAACTGCAGCTTGAGCTTGGTGTCGAGATAAACCACTCCGATCGACTGTCCTACCTGTACAAAGCCCTCGTTGATTAAAAGCGATTGCAGCGCGTCGGCCAAAGTCTCCCCTGTATAATTTTGCGACGGGATCGTGATCGTCACGTCGCCCGTGGCCGTCGAGTTCAAGTAGAGCTTGTTGTTCTTGGAGTTGATGTTGTACGTCGCGTTCGGGATCGTCGCCCAGATGAGCTTGTATCTGCCTTGGATCGCTTCCGACAGCGACAGCCGGAACTCGGCCGAATCGCCCGAGCCTTGCACCCGGTCGCGGTCCTTGCTGCGGACCAGGATGTTCATCTCTGAAATGTTGCGCAGGCCGCTCATTTCCGAAAAAAAAATTAAATGTTGTCACTAGTGTAGTGCAAGAGGAAAAAAATATGCTGACGCTCAGCGGCAACAAGCGCCTGCGCCTGGAGGATGTGGTCGAGACCAAACCGCTCCCCTCCATGGTCACGCCTTTGGCGAACACAAGGTCGCGGAGTCTACCCCGCTAGTGCAGGAGACTTTCCCTTACACGGGCACCCTGAACTCGCGCAAGTTCGCGACCTCTGGCTCCGTGACCACCGCCGCCGGCCTGTTGTCGCTCAGCGGCGCCGCGCAGGCCGAGACGCTCCGTCGCTGCAAGTACCGCGCGGGCAAGGGCTCGTCTGCCGCTTCACGGCGCTGTTCCCTGCCACGGCCAACGTGGCTAATTCGGCCATGGCCGGCCTAGGAGACGACAACAACGGCTTCTTCTTTGTGCAGGACCAGACACGAACCAACAGGCTGCGGATCTTGCACCGCAATGCGAGCTGTCGACATTTACGTCGACCAGAAAGACTGGAACCTGAACAACTGCCTGGGCGGCGACGACGTCATGGACCGCAAGGACTGGGCCAAGGGCAACATCTTTCAGATCCAGATGCAGTACCTAGGGTTTGGGGCCGTCACGTTCTCGGTCGAGAGGCAGTCGGACGGGGTGCTTGTCCCAGTGCACCGGATCCAGTACGCGGGCGCCAACACGACGCCTTCGCTCTCCAACGCCAGCTTGCCGTTCAGGCTCAAGACGACTGGTGCGGGCGGCCTGGTGCGCACTACCAGTGTCGGCGTCCTGGTCGAGGGTCCCGTGAGACAGCTGGGCCTCAGCTTTGCGCGCACCAACGTGCAGACGATTGGCACGACCGAACAGAACGTGCTGGTGATCCGCAACAAGAGCTTGATCGGCGCTCTCCTCAACAACGACCTGCTGTTCCCGACCCTGTTGACTGCTACGGCCGTCTCTGGCACCAAGCCCGTGATCCTCCGAGTGCTCACGCAAGCCACGTTCGGCAGCGCGCCGACCTACGCGAACCACGACACGGCCTCGAATACCGAGTACTCCGCTTCGCTGGTCACGGTTTCTACTGGCAACGCGGTGGCCGCGTGCGTCGTGTCGGCCACGGGCTCGGCGTCTGCCCGTCTGGACCTGAGCAGGCTCAATATCGCTATCGGGCCGGGAGAAGTGCTTTGTATTGCGGCTAGCACTACTTCCGGGTCGGCGGATGTGCACCTGAGCCTGTCCTGGTACGAAGATGTGTGAAAAAAAAAGAAAGTTCGTCTTGCATTATTAAAAACAAAAGGGACGGAGAAAAGAATGAAGATCGTGTCAATCGATCCGGGATTGAGAAACTTGGGTGTCATGGGGCTCGAAAAGGACAACCGCACCAACGCAATCACAGTCACGTATGCCAGTGTGCTAAGCATAGCCAGACAGGGCGACACTGACTCTTTCAAGACCAAGTTTCTGTTCGCGTGCCTTAGCGCGATTGAGGAACTGTATAACGCCGACGTTGCGGTGGTAGAGGATAAAAACTTCGGGAGAGCAAATACCTGCCCGGACAATTTGCTCATTCAAGCGGCTGCTGGTGCAACTATGCTCAGTCTCGGTGCTAAAGAGCTACTTTTCTATCAGAGCTCATTCAAGTTTTCGTGCTTCTTCTCACTTACTCCGACGATATCCGGTCGAGTCAAGGGGAAATACAAAGTTCAGTCTAAAGTATTGGCACAGAATTTAATAGAATCGTTCAGTGTAACTGGCGAGACTAAATGCCTCACCGAGTCAGATCACTTGAGTGATGCCTTTGGTCTTGCCTTCTGTGCGCTGGTCAGAGGGACCGCACGAGGGCCGGGCGGCCAGCTGGCAGTGCGTCGCTCGCTGCCGATTGCTGTGCCTGTTGGGTGCAGCGCGGAAGAAGCAGGAGCAGGAGCAGCCGCCTTGTGTTGGTTCCATTTCGAGCTGATGTACGCCATGCGCTCTTTGTGTGCCATCGCCTTGACTTCGGGCGTGGCCATCTGCTCCTTGAAAAATGTGTTGTATGCGGACGGCGCGCGGGGCTTGCGCTCGGGCTTGGCGGGAGCAGCAGCGGTGGTAGCGTGTCCACAAGTCGCGCAGTTGGAAGACATCTCTAGTTTTTTGCCTTTGTCCTTTGTTGATGATAGGGCAATACAAGATTTATTTTTTTAGTCAATAAACTCGTGCGTGAAAGATCGACAAATCGTCTGCAACACGCTGCACTGGTGCAGCTGATTCTTTTTTGCCGTGTCCGGTGGCAGGGGTGGGCCGCCCGAGAAAATTCCCGGGAAAAATCACAAAACTCAAAAGAGTTTTGTGATTTTCCGTGAAATCGTGAACTATCATTCTTGATAGTTCGTGATTTCCGGGCCGGCCGGTGCCACCACTGTCTCGTCCGGACACCTCACTGGAAATTACAGGATACATGCGCACCCGATCACCCCGACAACTAAAACAACGATAATTGCAGCCACGAGCGGTTCCATTTTTCACTTTTGCTCTCTTTAATTCGAATACATAAGCTAGAATTTTTAAACCGAGGCCACCTCCAGGCTTCCGTTACTTTCGTGCAAGTACTTGAAGTACACCGAGTAAATCGTAATATCATACAAGCCGTCAATGACCCGCGCTTGCCGAAGTGACGGCAGTGACAACCATCTCTTCTTGGGCGTTGTAAGCGGCGGGCACGATGCTCGGCGCCTGCTGGAACTTCAGCTTCAGCTGGTGGACGTCGCCGCGGGACCAGAGATGGGCTGGTCGTTCAGGTCCGTGACGGACGCGGTGTACTCCATCGCCTGATTGGCCTCCCAGTCGGCAGTAGTCGCGCCAGTTCGCGTGCTGCTGAACTTGATCTTGACCCCGCACGAGCGCAGCCAGCTCGGCTAGCAAGCACGGTGTTGAGGTTCGTCATCGCGGCCGTGGCGGGCGAAGTGTAGCGACGGTCAGTAATTCTGGCAAAGTGAGTCAGAGTCGATGTCATGACGGCCACCGTCACGCCCTTGAAGTCCACGGTCAGGCGGTTGGTGTCGTTCAGGGCAAACACCGCGTGTTGGCGTACCAAGCCCCGTACTTGTACGTGACGGTCGCGCTACCGGCGCGGGCCGACGTTGATCACCAGGCGCTCGCGGTTGCCGACAAAGGTCTTGTAGCCGTCCATCACGCCATCTAACATGGCCTTGGGGTC
>WBZZ01002106.1:0-2500 GCA_019918135.1 Paulinella micropora
GTATGTATGTATTATGTTTTTTTTTTTTTTTTTTTTTTTTTTTTTTTTTTTTTTTTTTTTTTTTTTTTTTTTTTTTTTTTTTGTTTTTTTTTTTTTTTGTATTTGTATGTATGTATGTATGCATGTATGTATGTAATGTATGTATGTAATGTATGTAATGTATGTATGTATGCATGTATGTATGCATGTATGTAATGTATGTATGTATGTATGTATGCATGCATGTATATAATCTATGTAATGTATGTATGTATGTATGTAGATGGAGCTGGACGATGATGCTGCATTCCAAAGACAGCATCATCACGATGAAAGATGCTAAGACTGGTAACGCTGTATGTATGTATGTATGTATCTATGTATGCATGTATATATGTATGTATGTATGTATGTATGTATGTATGTATGTCTGTATGGATGTATGTATGTACGTCTGTATGCACGTACGTATGTATGCACGTACGTACGTACGTACGTATGTATGTATGTATGTATGTATGTATGTATGTATGTATGCGCTTACTGCGAAAGATACTTACTTGCTTACTTGCTTGCTTGCTTACTTGCTTACTTACTTACTTACTTACTGCTAAGACTGGTCAGAACGAGAGGGCAATCTATCTATCTATCTATCTATCTATCTATCTAGCTAGCTAGCTAGCTATCTAGCTATCTAGCTAGCTAGCTATCTATCTATCTATCTATCTATCTATATATATATATATATACATATATATATATATATATGTATATCTATCTATCTATCTATCTGTCTATCTACTGGTCAGATCGAGAGGGGCAATCTATCTATCTATCTATCTATCTATCTATCTATCTTTACTGGGCCCTCTGTAATGGAGGTGGGAGCTCGTTCTGCAAGGGGCGCTTATGGAACGAGCCCTGGCCCCGCCTGGTACTAGGGAGCTTTGGTATCGCCTGTATCAGTCCCTTCCGTGCAAACATCACGGCTTAGCTGGGCATCGGGTTAATACTTTACCCACAGACTTCCTTGGTTGACGAAATCAGAAGCTCCTTTTTTCTGACATTAGTCGATATCTCATCTATCTATCTATCTATCTATCTATCTATTTATCTATCTTTCTATCTATCTATCTATCTATCTATCTACCTAGCTACCTACCTACCTACCTATCTATCTATCTATCTATCCACCTACCCACCTACCTACTCACCTACCTACCTACCTACCTACCTATCTATCTTTCTATCTATCTACCTAGCTACCTACCTACCTATCTATCTATCTATCTATCTATCTATCTATCTATCTATCTATTTGATGATGATAAATTTATTTGTACCAATGTTGATCATTTTCAAGAGGACCACTATATATCTACCTATCTATCTACCTATCTACCTATCTATTCACCTATCTATCTACCTACCTATCTACCTACCTACCTATCTACCTATCTACCTATCTACCTACATACCCACCTACCCATCTATCTATCTATCTATCTATCTATCTATCTATCTATCTATCTATCTATCTATCTATCTGCAAGTCCATCCGGACTATAAGTCACAACCCGGCATTGTCAACCCGGATTCCACCCACAGTGTTGACGCCGAGACATACTCTCATTTCGTCCAAGAAGTGCCCCGAAAGAACCAACCGAAAGAAGAAAGCACCTGATTTTGCCATCAACACCAAGCGTATGGAAAGACATTGAAGAAGAACTCCAATCCGCCCTCCCTCTCATCCTCCCCTTATCTCTCATCCTGCATTCCGTCATAGGCGTCCAGTGTTGCATAGCCCGGGCTAGGTCCCTTCGGGTGTTTAGGCCTTTACACAATGTCATCATTGTAGCTTGCGCAAGCTTACGGTGCTCAAAACACTTGGACTAACGGCTTCCTTTTCTTTCTCTTCTTCCTTATCCTCCCCACTCTCCATTCCTAAATTGCCTTTTTCTTCAACGTCCTTCCTCCTCTTCTTTTTTCCAGAACACAGTCTACCCGTGATTCCCATCCCGGACACATGCACAGTACACAAATTACTGTTTGATGTGAAACTGCGTTCCTTTGCAAGGACCTATCTATCTATCTATTCAATGATGATAAATTTACTTGGCGGCCAAATATTTCAAGAGGAACACTTCATACATACAAATTTATTTGCATCAATTTTTCACGGACAACCTGCACTTCACAAACAGCACAATCACTTGTCAAAGATACAAAGGAGAAGTGAAGAATTTCCGCCACCTCAAGTTTTTGGCCAAAAAAAATAACGTATCTTGCGGTGAAAAGACTAGGGAAGAATGCCGGGCCGGCCGCCCAAAGTTTTGTGCAAAAACAACGTATTCTGCGGTGGAAAATCACTGGTCGAAATATTTCCTGGCCGAAAATTTTCACTCTTTACTTGGCGCCAAATTTTCAAGAGGACCACTTGATACGTACAAAATAAATTTTGCATCACGTGTTCACGGGAAAAAACCTACACTTCACAGACAGCACAATGGTTGACTGTCGA
>WBZZ01002106.1:22500-85000 GCA_019918135.1 Paulinella micropora
GAGAAGGAGGACGAGAAAATACTGATAATTATCGATTCACTCATTGCTTTCAGAAAATAGTTATTTATTAACAGGGGTTTACCGGACCATCAGTGACCGTGCTCACCCCTTTGCAAGGTTCAAGGCTTTTCGAGTACTAGGGCTGGTTCATGAGTAGAGCAAGGGCTTGGTTTAGGGTAATGGCTATTATGGTCTGCAGGGCATGTGAGCTGTGCTCACGACGTAAGCTTTTGAGGTAAGTTTTTGTGGAGGGAAAGTCGGTTTCATTTCAGTGGTAGCGAGTGTGTCTCAGTAGAATTGGAAATGAAATAATACTGCCAGTCAGAAAATAATTGTAGATATGGGGGAAAAAAGGAAGTTGACAGAGCAAGTCCAAACGTCAAATATTATCTGTGGTAAAAACTACTGTAAATAGGTTGGTAGGAGGTTATGAAGAGTCTTCTAGGTTGGGTATTGGAGTAGTGATATAGTTCCTCATGAAATTGTTAGTCCCCCGGCTAGGTAGGCCGGGAGCCTGCAGGGCGGGTGGGAAAGAGAGCATAGGTAAGGTAATTATATGGTCTTTGAGCAACTCAGCATGCTCATTAAAGAGGCCTTTACCGACTCCTTTCAGAGTCCACCGGTCCTGTCTCACACTATGGACTCCAAATGTACTATCCCCAACGATAGCTCAATGGAAGAGTAAGTCGGTAGTATAACCAAACACAGTCCTCAAAAAGAGAATAATGTCTCGTTATATTATCTCAGTGACGCAAAGACTCGTGACAAAAAGGCGCCAAAAGGCCAGTATCAAATTGCATTTCAGACGCGTCCGGCGAGACGAAATCTATAAATATTATAAGTTTTTACCGGATGATTCGGGGTGATGCACATAATACTACTGAAGGTGACACAACTGCTTCAAGGCTAACCTCCCGGCACTTCTGTAATAGAAAGGGAAGCCAGAATTGAACCCCAAACAACAAGCCAGATTGAAACACCGTTACTAGAAAAAGTGCGTGTCCCTTTGATACAGGTCAACTGACACGATGCGTTACGTCCGCCGGTAACTGTAGGCTGCAAATTGTCAAATGCCAACGCATACCTAAAGCAACTGTCAACCCATAAGTGAAATTTCCCTTTAACTATTTTGTAGGCATCACCCCCCGGATAGCCGGTAAAAAATACCTTTTCCTGGTGACAGGTGCACCAGCTTGTTTTTCAGTATTATTTGTCCGGATTGACCTGATGCCATTTTATTCCTGGTCTGTTGCCGTTTTCCTTTTTGGCTTCACTGAGCTAATACAACGAGACATCATTCTCATTCTTGAGGACTGTGTTTGGTTGTATTACCGACTTTTTACGAGCTATCGCTGGGGGCATTACATTTGGAGTCCACATCACCAGGGTGATTTCTTTCTGCTTTGCCACACAGGCAACAGAGTGAATTTTCACTGACCTGTCTCACACGGGGACGTCAGACGAAAACAAATACTCCAACACAGCTCCCTCATAACTCTTTCACAAAACAAATAATTTGATTGGTCTCAAGCAGGTGTCTCGTACCCTCTAGCCCAATCAGTATCTGTGTGCTCACAAGGAGACATCAGATACAAACTCTCTGTCGTTCTTGCTGTTCTCACACAGAGACCAAGAAGAAGGAGGTGGACAGAAGAGTGAAGGAACACACACAAAACACAAACAAGCATAGGGACAGGAGCACAACACTCTACCCTTCTAGTTTGTGCATTTATCTGCATTATCTCACACATACGTCAGAGTATTTTTGCAAATCTCTGATCGTTTTCTAAAGGTAGGTCTGAGAACCTATCCGACCGACTGTCGACTTCTCAAGGAGAGCTTTTCTAGCTTCTCTATTACTATCTGTGTGTAGGTCCAAGTGCCTCATACTAGATACAATATAGAAAAGAAGGAGGAGAAAGTAATCTGAGTAAGGAGAACAAGAAATCGGAGAAAGTCTCAAAGACTATTTTTCTCAAACAAAAACAAACATACAAACAGTGTTTCATAGAGGACAGGGAATCCTATCCTACCCTCTCTATTAGTTTCTCTCTTCACTAGTCAATCGACTGAAGGAGGAACAGAACACAAACGAACAAAAACCAAACATAGGAGCTGACACTGTCCTCCTGTTGATCACTACTACGACATCATGTCGACAGAGACCGCCGAAGTGAGTGAATTCTCGGAGGCAGATCAAAGAAGAGAAGAAGAAGAAGCAGGAGGAGGAGGAGGAGGAAGAGGATTGAATGAAGGAGGAGGAGGAGGATTGAATGAAGGAGGAGGAGATGAAGGAGTAGGAGGAGGAGTAGAAGAGAGCTGGGATGATGAAGGAAGATATGGAGGAGACGAAGATGAAGGAGGATTTGAACAAGAAGAGACGGGAGGAGGAGGAGCATATGGTAATCCCTTACCACCTGCCTACACGGGAGGAGGAGGACGAAAAATGATCGACTTGATTCATAGTGATGGAGAGGAGATCACAGTGGAGGAACAACAGTGGGTGCAAGACCACTATGACCTCACTAAAAAAGAGTTTGATAACAAGATGGGGGTAGAGAAGGATACCTATGTGTGGATCCCTCAGGATCAAAGAAGAGAGAAAAGTCGTGCTAAAAAGGATATCTATATCCTATTATCAAACACAGCACAGCTCCTCGGCAAACTGGTCTCTGATCCAGAAGAGAGAAAGAAGATACAGCATATCAAGTTTGGGGAGACACACACCCACCTTGAATTACTCGATGCTATCTTTGGGGTGTACACTCAAACCCTGATTTGGGAACGTACATACGGCCCACGATGTGAGGGTTACCTCCAGTACACAAACCCAAGAGCAACGGCCAGATTCCTCGCGACTGGTCAGGAGGCAGTCGATGTAACAAAAATGAAGACCAATCTGGGTTCGAAAAACTCGAGTGGTATATTTCATTTTTTTACAATGGAAATAAAGGCCTTGGAGGAGGGGAAGGCAGAGATGGAAAAAAGCATTAAGGCAGCAGGAGAAACTCATCCTGTGATTGATGAGTTAGAGAAGACCGACAGAGTTCTGACCAAGATCAGACTGTTGATGGGTGCGTTACTGCACAAGGAGGCATGGAAGAGATGGATTCCTACCAAGGATCACTCTGTCCTTAAATCACTTAGTAACGCACCACCGGTCGCCAACAAAGCAGGTGTTGACCAATATGTGGAGAAATATAATTTTCTCAGATCTGCTTCTGAATTGGTGGCCTTTATCACTCATGCTCAAAAGCTGGTGATATCTGAGAAGAAGAAGGCGCAAGAGAATGAGGAGTTCGAGAAGACGATGAGACTGGAAAGAATGAAAGCAAAAGTGAGTGGTGCAAAGACACACCCTCCGACATATTTGACCCCACCAGCTCCTGCCCCACCAGCCCCTGCACCCTCGGGCTCAACTACGGTGGTGGTCACAAACACGGAGAAGAAGGACAGACAGAACATCATAAATGCCTTCAAGGGGAAGAAAGGAGGAGTGGCAAGTCTCATGCTATATGCCAAGACGAGCTCAGACAAAGACTCTGATGCTTCGCTTTTGAGCAAGCTCAAAGAGATCAATGCCTGCATGAAGGCTTTTCCTTGCGACGAAACGCAGGAATACGAGGCCCTTGTTACTGTTTTTGACCAATCTCTAGTCTCGAAGGGATTTGATCTGACACAGTACAAGTTTTTGAGGAAGAAGGAGGAGATTAAGAGAAACAATGCAACAGGCCTAGACGCTCAGTGTGAACTGGCGGTGGCCACACTCATTTCATATTTTCGTAGCGAGGCGATTCTGGTGGAAGAAGATGAAGGAGTAGATAGATCAGGCGGTGGATGCATGCATCCCGTGCAAGATAAACAAAACACCACTGAAGGCAAATTTCGGCCTGATTGGCGAATTTCCTCTTCATGCGGGGATGTTTGAGTTTATACACATTGATCATGTGGGACCTTTCCCAGAATCGAAGGATGGTTACAAATACCTCCTTACGGCTATTGACAGAGCCACCAACTATGTGTGGATCATCCCTGTCAAAGACGTTACCGGCAAGACGACGGCCGAGGCGCTGATCGATAGGATCATCTCACAGATCGGAGTACCAAGAAAGATATGTTCTGATCGAGGCTCGGACTTTAATAACGAGGTCATCGACAAACTATCTAAGTATTACGGGATGAAATGGCAATATGTTACTGCCTATAACCCGCGAGCAAATGGGAAAATCGAGCGGGTACACAGACCCCTCAAAGCCTCGCTAAAGATGCATTGCACGAAGAAGGAGAATCAAAGAGCATGGGTCGAGGCAGCACCATCATTTGCGTTTGCAATGAACTGTCTACCCTCTACAGCGTTAGGAGGCTCGAAGAGCTCAATCTCGCCATATCAGTTAGTATATGGGCGTGAGCCTGATATCCCGACTTCGCTCCTTCACCCAAAAGACACTTGGGCGGATGCGGATGAGTTGTTTGGGATGAGACTTAGAGTGAAGATGGAGGCGGAACAAATAGTCAGGGCGCATAGAGAGGCGGAGCGCCGAAAGACTGATGCTGAAGGGGTGCGACAAGCGCACTTGGATCAGATCAAGTTCCAGGTCGGGGATATTGTACTATTGTACCATCCTCAAGTCCCGAAGGGAGTCAGCTCTAAGCTGTTCACTCACTGGAAAGGACCTTATCAGATTATGAAACAGACGGGACCTCTGAATTACAAGATCAGGGGTAGAGGGAAGGTGCAAATTGTGAATGTAAGAAGGCTGATTAAGTATGATCCCTTCTTACTGGAAGATGAATCCGTTGAGGAGGCGTTAAAACGGATGAAGGATGATTTCAAAGAGGTGCCGCCCATCCACAAGGAGGCTGGCATAGACCAAGACGATGCTTATCGGGCACCGATAGCTGAGAAGGAGGAGAGTGAGGTGGACAGCAAGGAGAAGACTGACCGCATAAGCGCGGTGGGGACTCAGTCCAAGTCTCCGCGAGAGCATAGCGGAAAGAAGGAGAAGATCACAGAGGCGCAGCTAAGGAGAGCGCGGAATGATCTTATCAACGACCAACCGAGGAAGGCGATGAGGTCGATGAGATCAAAGGACGTCCACCAGGAGGAGGAGGGGACGGACACTGACCCAAACGCGGGCAACGTTGAGATTGTCCATGAGCGATGGAAGGAAGGCGATGCGATAGCAACCATCGCATGGGTGAAAAATGTTTTCTATCTGATGAGACCAGCGGAACAACATGTCGCTGATGACACTCTCTCAGACTTATACTTGATGCGGGTCGTGGCGGTCCCACGACAGATGCGTGTCACACGGACACTCAAAACATCATCAGCCGCAAAGATAGTACAACTGATACTCCAGTTCTGGAGAAGTATGGACCCGGTTGAGGTTCCAAAGGCAAGACATTATCTGCCAGTATATAAAGACGCAAAAAGTCTCGAGACATGGGATGATACAATTACTCCCAGAGACAAGGATTACACTGCGTGGACCATTCAGACACTGCCAAGAGGAGTGCTTGATGTCCCTTTTGAATTATCGTTGGGCGGAATCCCTAATAAGATCTGGGACATTCTCGAACAGTCAAAGTTCGATCTGACTTTTGTTGGTGGTCCTCCACCAGGCAAAGAAATCCGCGCCAGACGACGAAGGCAGTGACAAAGAAACTATTTTTCTTTATGTGTCTCAAATAAACTGATTGATTGCCCACGGCGTATCATGATTTGATCATGCATCATCAGTTATCAATATGAATATTAAAAAGACTCAGTGATATAACTTGGCATTCGATCGCAACATACGAGTGCGAAAGGTCGATCGACGATGATACTACACCGTATACGGGGATCGCTAGTGTATTGAGCGATGGTGTTCCCGGGTATGACCCTTTCCAAGTCCTGGGATGATGTTCTCGAAAATGAAATGTTCTCTGAAACTTTCATTAAATTATTTTTTACGATAGATTATATACTGTCGTACCTGAGCACGGTCAATCTCTACTTGTGTCGGTATATCGCAGGGTCGGGTACATACACCTCGACTTCGGATATAGCTATTAGGACTGGCCCCCTAATACTATATCATAGGATATCCGCCTTATACAAGGGTATGTCATTAAAAAAGACAATGTACTTACGATCTCCCTGTGAATAATAATAATAATAATGATAATGATAAGAAGAAGAAGAAGGAGATCAAAGGGGGAATCGTACTACAGCACCACGTTGCTTGTATTTTTTTATTAATTGTACGTTTGTTCTTGACATACTGCCGAAAAAAAAAAAGAAAAAAAGAAATTGAGGGGAAGGAGTTCAAAATTTACAAGAAAGGCTAGAGAATCCGCTTTGACGTGCAGTATGAGGATATATTTATCGTCTTTTAGCGTCTATCCGTGGGTCGATGCGCTGTGTGGCATGACTCCATAGCGCATACTATTTGCAGAAAGAAATCAGAAGGTGTATGACGAAAATGCTATTTCCGTCATAAAATCGGGAGGGGGTACTGTAGGCATCACCCCCCGGATAGCCGGTAAAAAACCTTTTCCTGGTGACAGGTGCACCAGCTTGTTTTTCAGTATTATTTGTCCGGATTGGACCTGATGCCATTTTATTCCTGGTCTGTTGCCGTTTTCCTTTTTGGCTTCACTGAGCTAATACAACGAGACATCATTCTCATTCTTGAGGACTGTGTTTGGTTGTATTACCGACTTTTTACGAGCTATCGTTGGGGGCATTACAATTTAGCCATAAATTCCCAGTCCGAGTCACGGGAAAAACTTCCAAATTTCACGGAATTTCCTTGTAAATTTTCCCTAACTTCAAACAGTTACTACATTTGCTACAACCTTGAGATTCGGGTCAACGCTATTAACTTGATATGGGTGGCCGGGTATCATTAAGGATGCCACAGCTTTGTGTAACTTACATCCTAATAACCTTCAGCACTCCGGTAAACGGTTAAATGTAAAATATAGGATACTTAAGGCTCTTCGGGATCCAAGCTTCCAAGCTTCCCCCCATACCCCTTTATCCTAATACAACATTAAAACTTTCACCGGAATTCACATGATTCTTCAAAACCGGAAATGTAACAAGATTTCATCTTAAAATACATTCAATAACAAGGAACCACTTCCACTAGTGAATTCCCGTAAAAACCAATAGCGTAATAACCGGCCGATGTAGTATACCATGAGTGTTACACAGCGTAGTTGTTGTATTGTAGTATAATAATATCTCAGTCCCTATCAAAATGCCGGCTATCTAATAATAAAGTTTTTTTAACATAATATTTTAATGTCTATGTGCCTGTGTCTGGATGCCGCGGCATCAATATGTCAAGTTGTTTCAAGTGGTTAAAAAATAATTTTTTTAATTTTTTTTTCAATATTAATATTAAACCTTTGATTTCCGGTATAAAAAAAAACGAAAATTTATTATAATTATGTAGTAAAATCTAACCTCTAACAATATCCGACTCACACTTGAGTCATAGTTATTTTTAGGCTGATGCCGCGTGGCATCACTGTCTTTGAGAGGGTGCCTAAGCGTGTTTCCGCTTCTTGGAGAGGGGCTTGCCGTGCTGTTTATGCCAGGCGTGACACGTACGTCCTTTAGAGTTACATAGAGGCATGTTTGGTCCACAGGTCGCGCAGTGATACTCAGTAAATGATTCACCTTCTTCTCTGCGTACGCATACAGGCACACACTGCATCTACGTCTCTTTGCCCTCTCCGTACTACCAGGGAAGGCGTCACCTGCCTCCCGCTTCTTCTTAACTTTATCTCCCTGAACGGTCATTGGATACCTGGACAGAAACATGCATGAGGGTGGGTTGGGGTCGATACTACCTTCTGCCACACGGGAGGGGCAATAATAGCATCTATTTCAGCCTCATCGACCTTCCTTAACAGCCCTTTCGCGACCAAGGATTTGAAATAGCCCGGCCTGCCATCACCTTTCATTAGATTAAGGTTGGCCAAAACAGTGACAGAAAATTTGAGATAATGCCTGTACGCGTTGGTGAGAATGAAGTCAATCAAAATGAAGAAATCTACCTTAGCCCAATCATGGGTGGCAACAGAGAGGTTGAGAGAATTGGACCCGTGGCGAGCGGCATTGAACATATCGACTGCGTTAAAAGCTGAATAATACAAAGCTACGGCCTGGCAGCGCGGGACTTGTGGCTGAGAAAAACGTGCATTCCGAGGTTTACCCACCTAAGTAGTAGAGCAAGTAGCTATAATCTGCTGCTGATTATGATCGTTTTGGTTGACTGCGAGCAGCTTAACCTCATCCTTTTCGCACTGGCATGTAGCTGAGGCTAAATCCCCCTTGGCCCCGCCCCTTGAGCTATGAAGTAACTTCACTGGAAACCCTGAGTGCGCAGTCTTAACCATGCCCACAAAATCACGTCACCTTTTTTTCATCTCCATGGCTGTTTTGACAAAGGCAAACCACGAATCACCGACACAGATACGGCCCGTTCCCACCAAGGCTTCGTCAACCTAAGCGTAGTAACCCCCAGAGCAGCCGCAAACTCTTTTTGTCGATCTCTCACTTGCCCCTCAACCATCTCCATTGCGATACAGATGCCCGATTCCACATCACAGGCTGTATGATACTCCCTCCCAACAGGGATCGGCTTCCTGGGGACCACCATTTTGCCAGGCATTTTATCTCCTGTATACTGCCCCATGCTTTCATCAACAGTAATAATAAGTCCTGGCACTATGGATTGCTCTGCCTTCTTGCCAACTGCCTCAGCAAAAGCACGAATGGGGAGAAAAGGGTCAGTGTCTGATGAGAGGGGGGCCAAATGTCAAACATCTGAAAAAAGCACTGAGTCGAACCGATTGAGGGCCATAAACTTACCAAAGTCATCCCCCGGCAGGCCGTCTGTGCCCACTTCACTTACCTTACCCCAGTGACACCTCCTTCGGCCCCTATCTGCTAATGATATACGAATTAGGAGGCCTAAAAACGCCCAAAGCTCATCCTCTGTAAGGGGGAATCTCATACGGGGGGTTGGATCTTTTGCGAGCTCCACGGAAGTGAGGTTGAGTATAGTTGGCAACATCTCAGTAGGAAAAAAATGCATAAAGTGCCTGCAGTTGATACAAAAAAAAAAAACAAAAAAAAATTTAAAAAATTTACAAATGACGCAAAAAACGGTAGCAAAGTCACGGGACACCATGATTAAGAAAAAAGCAGCATCAAAAACTAAACTAGAAATTTTATCTTCTCTCTTCAATCTCTCTGCAAGTTTATAACATAATTCAAAAAAAGGGGTGGGGACAGAAAGAGGAAGTCTAGAGGAGTTGTCAGCAGCAGCAGTGCTGCTGGCATAGATAAATAAAAGTCAACAGAGGGAGAAATTTGAATACGTACAGGGTGGGGTCGATGTCAAATTTTTGATCATCGACGACCTCGAAAGCTCAGACTCGCCTTGTGGCGAGGTCGATCGCTGCTTGGATCGACGGTCTGAGGACCCAAGACCCAGTTAAATCCCTTAGATATGAGCTTTGCTTTCTCTTCAGCTACTTGCTGGGGTGTGTAGGGGCTGGGGTTGTAAACGGCTGGGCCTTCGTCGTCACACCCCTCCTCATCATCGTTTTCCGCCTCCACCTTCTGCTCCTTCTCATCCTCCTTCTTCTCTTGCTCCTGCTCCTCCTGCTCCCCTCTTCGTCCTCTGAAACCTCCATCTCCACCTCTTCTCCGTCACCATGTATGAACTTATAAAACCCCCCTGCCTGCAAGGGGCATGGTTTACAGTTCTTCTCAAACACATAATAATCCTTCCCATCAAAACGCATGGTAACCAATGCTTTCTCTCTTGGATTCTTGTTTTTTGAGTGTCCCCAAAGCACCAATGTCAAGGTAAGTCGGACCACCAAATTTTTTCTTAGCCCAGGCCCTGCCAAACTTCGCAACAGCGATCGAAAGGGTGCTGCCCACCTCTATCTGCCAATCTGAGGGTCAGCACTTGTCGAATTATTAAATAACTTCTACTCAAAGGACTGAGCAGAAATCAAGTTTACCAGTCGATTTCTAGGCACTTTTCCTATATTTTTCTAGAGTTTATTTGACAAAATCAGCACCGGTTGTCTCGGAAGAATTTTTTGAAAACTTGACCTGTCACTAAAAAGTGATGCCGGCCGGCATCAGAGGATGCAGGCCGGCATCACCAGGCACATAGACATTAATATCGAACTTTAATGTGCCACGGTCAAAAGGATTTCAAGTGAGTATTAACCGGCTTAATATTAATACATGAAATTTAGTGTAAGTCTTCAAAACTAACCGTGGCCTCAAACGAGGCTCAACCATTTCAATCAGTGTTAGTTAAGTCCCTGGTCCTACTGTTACCAATTGGTAATTTTTGGTTACCAATTGGTTATTCTATTACGCAAAGACGGAAATATTGTGCCAAAATTGGCACAATATTCGTTACCGATTGGTAACTTTTTTGTTACCAGTTGGTAATGAAAATTACCATTTGGTAATCCCAGGGACTTAAACAGTGTTCAAGTCTCAGCCGGCCCCAACATTTTTGAGCGTGAAGTTTCACGATCGCCTAGCGGCAGGCTAGGAAATTCTATATACTGGTTTTTTGGTGGAGCTGTGGAAATAATACTGGAAAAATCATGATAGTGTCAGAGGATCCCATACACATAACTAGCTGGTTTCTGATGTGTAAGGGACGCATAATAATGAACGAAGAAAGTAGAATTCACTTCACTGAGTTTCAAGGAACATGTGTACAATTTTCATAAAAATATTAATAGCATTTGTATATGCTGAGGAATTTCAAAGTGAAAACCGGTCGTAATGAATCAGGGCAAAAGTGCAAATTTTAAATCGTCATAGAAGGTGTATTATTCATCGGATGTTGCTGGAAAGTAGTCAATTTAACTCCTATGTTCACTGCGAGAGAGAGAGAGAGAGAGAAAGTAGTCAATTTAACTCCTATGTTCACTGCGAGAGAGAGAGAGAGATGGAGAGATAGAGAGAAAGAGGAAGATAGATAGATAGATAGATAGATAGATAGATAGATAGATAGATAGATAGATAGATAGATATGTAGATATGTATATATATATATATATATATAGAGAGAGAGAGAGAGAGAGAGAGAGGAAGCGAAGAGAGAGAGAGAGAGGAAGAGAAGAGAGAGAGAGAGATGGAGAGAGAGGAAGAGAAGAGAGAGAGAGAGAGAGAGAGAGAGAGAGGAAGAGAAGAGAGAGAAAGAGGAAGAGAAGAGAGAGAGAGAGAAAGAGAGAGAGAGAAAGAGAGAGAGAGAGAGAGAGAGAGAGAGAGGAGCGAGCGAGAGAGAGAGAGAGAGAGAGAGAGAGAGAGAGAGAGAAAGAGAGAGAGAGAGAGAGAGAGAGAGAGTGGGAGGGAGGGAGGGAGGGAGAGAGAAGAGAGAGAGAGAGAGGGAGAGAGAGAGATAGAGAGAGAGAGAGAGAGAAGAGCGAGTGCTATTGTCATTGTTCTCTCAATAAATAGGAAGAAGAGACAGAGAGAGTGCGAGATAGAGTGAGACAGGAAAAGAAATTATGAATTGATGTTGTACAAACATACTGGTATTGGTTATTATATCCTTAAGATTGCGGTCTTTGTAATGACTGGAGGTCAAAATTAACAGTCAAAGTTGTCAAAACACACACACACACGCAGTATTGGTTATTATATCCTTAAGATTGCGGTCTCTGTGTAATGACTGGAGGTCGAAATTAACAGTCAAAGTTGTCAAAACAAACACACACGCACGCACGCACGCACACACACACATACACACATACACACATACACACACACACACACACACACACACAGACACAGACACAGACACACACACACACACACACAAACACACACACACACACACACAGACACACACTCCAGACAATTCAGTATACACCTACGATATCCGATCATCGCTGCGTTCTGCACAAAAAACTAGCCAATCGATCACCAATAAGTCAAGGCAGGATAAGGGCACTCTGTTGTACAAAAACTATATTTGCATGAGCTTGTTTTGTCGTTTTTACGGCATGAGTCAATGGAAACGTCCGCAAATTCACAGCGACGTCGATTTTCCCGGTATTTTGATCTACTTTCCAGTGCCAGTCCAAAAATTCTCAAGGTGCAGCTGATTTCGCTAAGTTTCGCATTCTTTCTCTCTGAACGGTAAAACTGGAACAAAGGTTCGACAGAAAGCTCCTAGAAAGAATAAAATGGACGAGAAAAGAAAGAGAAAAGAGAGAGAAAAAAAAGAAAGAAAGGGACAAAGAGAAAAAAGAACAAGGAAAAAAAGGGAACGAAGAAAAAAAGCCACGAAGAATGATAAAAACAAAACACAAAAAACAACAGAAACAAAAAACACAAGAAGCAAAAAACAAAAGAAACAAAAACAAGACAAAAAGACAACAACAGAAGCAACGACAAGCACAAAAAGCAAAACAAACAAACACAGAAGGCAGAGGTCAGACATGACTAAGAATGGGCGCAAGTGAGATTGAGATCTCCATTGACAGTCAGTGAGACAGCCCTTAAGGAAACTGCAGCACCTAATGGTGTGCAGAGCGTAGTAAGGCTCGACGTGGCGATTGCTCGCGACGCGATTATGCCGAGAGTGCTGCAATATCCATAAGGACCAGCCCAAGCCTGGCAACCTCACAGACATGCAGCCTCAAGCTAGTCGAGCCAAACCACTCCGCACCCCACTCCCCTCCACAAGAAACTCCACAAGCCACAACCATTAACATAAAGCTATACTGCACATGAACATAACCAAACCTAACAAGAGGCAGCATGAAAGAAAACGAAAAAGATAAAAGAAGACAAAAATGAAAAGAAAGAGAAAAAAAGTGGGAGAGCCTTGCTTACGGTAAAGAGAGAGAGAAGAAGAAAAAGAAGAAGAAGAAGAAGAAGAAGAAGAAGAAGAAGAGGAAGAAGAAAGAAAGAAAGAAAGAAAGAAAGAGAAAGAAAGAAAGAAAGAAGAAGAAGAAGAAGAAGAAGAAGAAGAAGAAGAAGAAGAAGAAGAAGAAGAAGAAGAAGAAGAAGAAGAAGAAGAAGAAGAAAGAAAGAGATAAAGAGAAAGGATAGGAAAGAGTCGAACTTCCTCATCATTTCACTTCAAGATCTCTAGAGCGGCGAACAGTTTTTTTTTTTTTTTTTCAGTTAAGCAAGGTTTAATTTTTTTTCACAGTAAGCAAGGTTTAATGAGAATATATATATATACATATATATAAAAGAAAAAAAAAGAAGAGCTCAATTCAAATGATTTTTTTCAAACAGTAAGCAAGGTTTAATAAGGAAAGAAAAAGAGGGAACAAAGAAGAACAAAAGATAAAGAAGAACTTAAAGAAGAGCTTAATGTGCCACCGCCGCTATGAGGTGTAGCGCTGCTAACTCTCCGTGTGCTGCGGCCAGGCCAGATGCTTGCCCGGCAGGCTCTGTGAGGTTCACCCAATCAGGTGCAACAACCAAGGTCCTTCCTTCTTGCGTGGGGATCCAGGAGGCTTCATGCATTTGAGAGACCTCGGCCCGCACCACATGCTGGCCCCGCCTCGCCCGCATCGGGCTTCTTCAGGTATCTCGCCACGCCCGCACGAAAGGGCAAGTTCCGATCGCCCTGCAGCCGAAACGACAAAGCGTCGCAGGTGTAAGCCCTGACGTTTGTTCCCCGGCAACACGCCATTCCGCTAACTTACCAAGAAATGCATCGAGCTCGCTGCCGACCGGTACCATGTGCGCATGCAGCACAGCCGATCTGGAAGAAGAGGAGGAGGAAGAGGAAGAGGAAGAGGAAAAAGAAAAGGAAGAGGAAGAAGAAGAGGACGGTCCAGAGGAAAAGACAGATGGGGTTGTCAGAAAAGAGGAAGAAATGCTTCCAGCATTAAAAGACAGCTGATAGGCCAGCGACGTGGCTGCCGCCAAAGCGCGATGGCCTCGTGGATGAGGTACGGCTGCAAAATCAGTGTCAACTAGAAGCCACTCGGCAAATGAGTAGTGGTAGAGGGCATAAGTGTGAGCTCCTAGCACACACACGTACATACACAGAGTAAACTTATCGAGCTACACACATCGCCTGACACATTGTCAACATATCAGCAAGGAGGACCCTCCATCTGTCGGAGCCGTCAGCCAGCACGGGCGCACCGCACTGGCAGGAACTCGGACAGTCTGTAGAGTGCGTTTTCAAAGTGTTCCAGGGGCACTTCGGGCTGCAGGGCTGCACCATCCGCCGCGCATCGAAAAGCTATGCCTGGCGCAAGGGCCGATCCGCTGCTCCTGCAATCTCCAGCAATACCTGAGCCGTGTGCCAGCCTGCGCCTTCTGGGAAACGACGTTCATAAAATATAAATACGATGTGTGGAACAAAATATATCGACGACTGAGAAAGAAAAGAGGATAGTAGAATCGGAGGTTAAGTTGACCTCCGATTTTACTATCCTCTTTTCTTTCTCTTTTTAGCGCAGAGGTGAAGCGAGGGACCGCCACCTTCAACAAAATACAGCGAGCGCTTGATTGATTAGCAGGACATGGTCAGACATTGCTGAGAAAAGTTTCTTGCTTAGTGTGCGGCCTTCCGATCAGCGCAGTTAGCAATGTCCAGATTAGGTAAGGCCGCATACCAAGCAAGCAAGATCATGAAAGACATTGCGCTTGATTGATTAGCAGGAAACGGTCAGAAGTAGGAGCCCAAGACGTGTGCCGCTAGGCGCTGTTCCGGATCCACAGTGGCTGGCTGTGGCGAGCAAGAAGAGGTGGGTGAGAATCCAGGCGTGCCAGATGCCGCCAGGAAGCACGTCTTGCCGCTCCCGGGATCACCGACCAGAAGCAGCAGGGTCAGCAACTGTGCCTTTCTTGCCAGGTTGGTTTTGCTGTCCGCGGGCGCCGCTACAGACGATGTCGATGCTAGCAAAGAGGCTGGGTCTGAGCTCGCAGGCTCGCAGGCATCCAGGATAGCACTGCTAATCCAGGGCCTGGGCTGAAAGTCTTGCAGCTTCCAATCCAGAAGATCTTCCTGGTTGCACAAAGATACAAGCTATAATGTTTCGGGCGCATCATGTTGTTTCGTACTTGGCGGCGGCTACGGAAAGAAAGGGTGAGGCGTCACTTGAAACAAGGACGATATAAAGAAGAAGGTGCTCGGAAAAAGAAGGACATAAAGAAAAAGAAGTGAATTTTTTTTACACACAGATAACTACATGTACTAGTAGTACTACTGTCTTTTTCGTTACGGAAACACCTTTATAAGAGAATACTTGCCACTCGCAGGGATAGGTGGAAGTTCTCTTTTGTTCATTAGCCACTTTAGCTATTTTTTCTTTATTCCCCAGCCGCGCAGTTGTATGTATCAAAAAAGGTGAATTACGAACATACTATTAGGTATTAAATAAGAACAGAGATGAAGAAAGGGAGAACTGAGAATGCAGGCTACAGGGGGAAATAGGGAAAGTGAAATGCAGGAAATAATTTAATCATGTATTCATGTATATATATTCATAGATGGCGAGTCGTCACCACTAAGACTCGTGACAGCGCTGAACTGGCTATGAATGAGTCAAAGACTCAGACTCGGAAAAATATTATATTTTGAGTTTTATATATATATATATATATATATATATATATATATATATATATATATATGATCATTTATGTGTTGCGGACATGTCTATTCAAGTATTAAATACAAGCATAGAAAAGACGAAAAACACACACATGAAGACAGAAAACACACCTTTGTTTTACAAAAACACACATAGATTTTACCAAAATACGACAAACTAAGCACACTAAGAGAGATTTGGACAAAATAACGACAATTTTATATTTTTTATTCTAAAAAATATATATTAAATTTCATTTATATAAAATTGTCGTTATTTTGTCCAAATCTCTCTTACTGTGCTTAGTTTGTCGTATTTTGGTAAAATCTATGTGTGTTTTTGTAAAACAAAGGTGTGTTTTCTGTCTTCATGTGTGTGTTTTTCGTCTTTTCTATGCTTGTATTTAATACTTGAATAGACATGTCCGCAACACATAAATGATCATCAAACCACAACAAAAAATGGACGCGGCGGTAGCCCACACTATTAAGATAAACATACAAAAATCAATGATTGACCCTTACGATATCATTTTGTTATATGATTGAATATAAGAGCACCTGCGAGAGATTGTCCCCTCCTGTTGGTGTCCAACCCCAAGGTTGGCCGTGTCCGGGTCGTTTTTTTGAAGGTTGGACACTTTTTAGTTATTAAATTTCGGTATTTATTATATTATTCTTCTTTCTATTAACTAAATTTTAACCTGTCCAACCTGTCCAACCTTTTATTAAAAAAAAGTAAATTTTTTTTCCTCCCCCCATTTTTCTAAGGGACACCTTAAAAAATTTCTTAAAAAAAAGGTTGGACTCGGACACCTTGGCCTACATTAATACAAACAAAAATATCCTCTCTCACACTGCTACTATTGACAACTGTCCAAGTGGTTTTTAACAACATTTAGAGACATATCGGGGATAATGGCTATTTATTATTTAAAATAATTAAAATAATATAATTATTATATATATAAGGGACACATAATGCCGAGAACACCTCAATTCACTAAAGAAGAAGTGGTTCAACGGAGAAGGGAACGGGCAAAAGCCTTTTTGAAAGCACATCCTGATAAGAATAGAGCGAACGCGAAGGCATACTATTATAAGAACCAAGAGAGGATAAAATTATTGCGGAAGGAGAAATATGAAAAACAAAAAGCGGAATTAATTGAATTAAGAACTTTTCGTAATAACATGTTAAATAATATATAATTTATTTTATATATTTTCATAAAAAATATATACATTATTATATAAACCGTGGACACCTCTCACCGCCGATCGTATTGGACATATGAAGACTTACAACTCCATTTGGATTATGTAAGTGGAAGTTATTTTCTAAATCTGGTCAATGCCGTTTCATTTATGTCCCCCGATGGAAAGTGGAACACGAACGACTGGAAACTTGTGGAAAGTATAGAAAATGGGGAACAACAATATTGTTGTTGCTCACACGAGATTACAAAGAATTACATTATAAAAAATGTAAAAAACGGAAACGAAATGGTGCTGGGATCTGAATGTATCAAGCGATTTAAGAATGATAAAATGAACGAAGACCTATCATTGCTTATTCGGACCCTTGACAATCCAAACATTAAATTTTGTTGTTATTGTAATAGCAATCGGGCAATTCCAAAAAAGATCGTTGATAAATATCCAAACAGGGACAAGTATTACCATAAATCTTGTATGAAAAAGAAATTTTACAGATGCACTTTTTGTAATGCTTTTAGAGGATTTAACACATGCGATTGTTTAGATAAGATTAGAAATGGAACAGATAGAATGCCATTTTGGCTAAGATAATAAGTAAAAAAAGAAGTTATTTTTTTTGTATAAAGATATATAAAAAATTATAATTACCTATTAAGTATAGTGTTATATATATGGATATATAGAATAATTAATTTATTTTTATAAAAAGATCCGAGCGACTATATAAGATGACCGCACCAACACTGACCAATGAGCAATGGTATTGGAAACAAGAAGAAGCACTGAGAGATAAACCGCAGGACGCGGTCCTTATCAAGTGGGGGAACAAGCAATTCACCACTGTGCAATTTCAAGAGGATTTCGTGGCATTGATTGAAAAAACGCCAGAGGAACAAAGACAATACTATGAAGTATTAATGGAAAACAAACCCCAACGAATGTTTGCCGACATTGATGGCGATGAATTATCAATCTCACGAGAAAAAATGTATGAGCGATGGAACACACTTATGGAAAATGTATTTGCTAATGTAGGCTTGAAGTATAATCCAAAAAAAGCAAGATACTTGGATGCTAGTAAGAATGGTAAAATGTCATGTCATTTTTCTTACGATAATGGCTTGGTGTTTCAAAACTGTGAAACACAAAAAGAGTTTTGGAAATATGTTGAAGTGGTGATTGAAAAAGATTACCCCGACCTCTGTTTCACATTTGAACGGGCCGACAAGAATATTGAATTGCGGACTATACTTGATATTTCTGTTTATAACAAAAACAGGGCTTTCCGCACTATCTACTCTCATAAAGATGGTAGTGATCGTGTTTTGCTTCCGTATTCATACACACCAAAAACAAACACCTTGAAACTGCTTCAAGATGTAGAAATAGACGATTATTTGATTATGCGACCCGATGACGATACATTTTACAATATTAGAATTCCCGAATATACAACTTTGAAACGATATCAACATATCACATTGGAAGAAATACACGAAATCATACTCAGCAAAATACCAAATGTGGAAATTGTTGAAAAAAAGCAGAGAATGTTTATTTTTAAAACCACAGGGACACGAATATGTATCATAAACGGGGAAGAAAATAACAGCGACAATTGCTATGTAGTATGGAGAAGAGACGGATTGTATTTCTATTGTCATGATAGTAATTGCGAGGGTAAAGGCGTAAAAATTTACGAACTATCTCCCCCCGTCGTCCGTAATATCAATACGATTGAAGATTTGCGACGACTTGCCGATGAATGTAATAATTTGGAAAAATTCACAGAGTTGATAGATACTGCTTTGGCTTGGATGAATAAATCATACACATTTGCTAACTTAGCAAAGCCGACCATAATTGAAGAATATGTTGATTCCAAAGGTAAGCAGGTGTTCCGCTACAAGACGGAATCGGCAATGGAATCATTCTTTAAAAACAAGAGAGTAAAGACTAATTATCAAAGGAGGACTGGATAGCACTAGGCAAAAACCCCGCCACATTGAATGTTATTGATTTGTATAAAATGTGGACTACACACCCGAAAAGACGCGAAGTGAATGATGTAATCTTTGATCCAAAAGCATACTTTGATAACGACAAACAAGGGTTTTATAACTTGTTTAAGGGTTTTGAAATTCCAGCAGACACATTAGAAGATGTGAAATCCTTCACGGCAGAAGAAGAAAAAAATGAAGCATTCTTTCAACATATCTTAAACCGATGGTGTGGAGGAAGACAAGACATATATAAAAAGGTGCTTGATATGTTTGCGAGCATTTATCAAAAGCCGTGGCAAAAACTACACTTGTCATTAGTTTTGACAAGCACTGAACGAGCAGGAAAGGGTATTATTCTTGAAATATTCAAAGACATAATAGGTGCCGATTATTACTTCCAGCCGTCCGATGTTAAAGAAATATTAGGCGATTTCAATGCGCAACTCGCAAAAGCAATCGTAGTATTTATGGACGAAATGGTATGGGGTGGTGATAAAGAACGAGCGGGAACAATTAAGAAACTTGTATCAGAAAATACACTTACTCTTAAACAAAAATATTTACCAAATCTAACATTAGAAAATATGTTATTTCTAGTCCTTGCTTCAAACGAATGGGTAGTGCCAGCGGGAACCACTGAGCAACGATGGCTAGTCCTTGATGTTTCTGATGAACTGGCACTTATGAAACCAGACGAGAAAAGAAAAGTGATCACAGATATTAGGTCTATTGATAGGCAACGACTAGCGAAGTTTCTTCTTGAAAGAGACCTCAGTGATTTTAACGACCGCGAAACAATCATTACAAAGGGACTGCGAGAACAAAAAGTGAAATCCCTTTCAAAGTTGAGAAAGTGGTGGTTGGATTGCTTGAACTTGGGATATATCACAAACGAGTTGCCAGAAATTCATTTTGGTAAAGAGGTTTCAAAGAAAGCATTGTATGATACATATAAAGCAAATGTAAATGATCCGCACACTTCACAAGTCAGTTTCTGGACCAGTCTTAGAAAACTGATGCCAAATATAGTAGAAAAGAAGAAAACAATGGAAGAAGGTATAAGAATTAGATGTGTAGATTTACCAACCTTAGAAGAATGTAAAAATCAATGGAAGACTATTTATGGTGATAATGAATGGACTTTTGATGATGACAATGATGATGAATAAAAATTAAAGTGTGGATTTTTTTTTCCTCTATTATATAGAACATGAGCACAAAGCAAAATTATTTGGACGAAATCGCCAAATGGACTCATTTAAGTAGTGATATAAAACTACCAACAAGCAAATCGCTTAAAACTGATATCGTCGCATTTTACGAAAAATACCGACCCGAACAAACACCAGAAGGTGATACAGCGGATGCTACCGCCGTAGACGGTAATGTTGAAGTTGTATTGCCTTCTTCCGATACGATGAAAAAATTCTTTGAACCAGAAGAATTTACGCCTTTTAAAGAAAGTGATTTGAAGGAGACTGGTATTACCGAAATCAAGACCAATGTAGGAGAAGAATTAGCAAAAAAAGAATTACTAGTTTTAGAAACGAAAGAGGAACCCACGCCACCAAAGGAAAAGAAAACGCCGATTAAAGCAAAGCGGAATCCACCCGAGAGCGGGTATAGTTGCTATGAAATAATAACGGCACATTTGAAAGTATCAAAAGATCCGTTTAACTTCTTGTATATGAAAGTGGAAGACCGCACCATAATGCAGGAGGATATGAAGAAATGGCACGAGAGTAGATACGCACACATACCACCAGAGCAACGCCCTATTCTTAAATATGGTAAGTTAGATTATAAGACGTTTTTCCGCGATGTTTTATCTCAACACGAGGGCAAACTCACGACATTGAAAGATATGTATGACAGGTTTCATGTGTAAGCGGCGGTCAGTGCTATGTCTCTCATCACATCAATATTAAAATATGATGGTTTGAAAGATACATAATCCGCAGACGCTGATTTATAATATACTTCCATTGTTAATGGAGCATCTGTCGCATACGTTACCAGAGCATCATTTGTTGTATTATCTACAATTCGTATAGTGCGGTTGTTGGTAGTGTCCGAGGGGTTTGGACACGTCATCTGCCATGTTAAATTCATTTGAACTCCGTATCTTTGGATTAGCCAAACACAATCAAAAGACTTATAATCAATCGCGGTTGTATAATTTAGCACTTCGGTATAATAATCATATGTATTTGTTCCATCTGTGATATGAAACCAAAATTGGAAAGTAGCAATTCCAGTCGGCGCGGGTAAATTCAAAGACCCACGAAATGCTACATTAACAAAATAACCATATCCTAAACTTGATATTGTTTTACTACCATATCCACCCGTACATAGAGTTGTAAATGTTGAACTAGTCATCCACGAGCGCATATCAAGACCAACATACGCATTTTGAATGTTTCTTGTTAATGTCGGGGTAGCCACGACCGCGATTGTTTTTGTGTCAATAGATTGTTGCTCTTGCGAACGGCCAAATATATTCATTTTTTTGAGACTAAATATATATACTACAATATAAAATAATTCTATTAAATTAGTCAATATCAAGATATTGACATTTGTCCAGAGGACTAAATTATGAACCATTTAGGAAATCCGTGGGCATATCACTATTACGGCTCTGTGATAATAGACGAGGATTTAGAAGTTGATGGAGTATTATATGGCAATCATGTTGAAGCAAACTCAGTCCAAGCAAGGACTGATGATATAACAATATTGTCGCGAAATAATAACTCTTCTTTGTTGATATCTGATACTGGTTATGTGTCAATTAATAACGAATACGACTTACCAATAACGGATGGCACAGCTAATCAAATATTAAAAACGGATGGGCTAGGCAATACCTCATTTGCTACATTAAATTCAAGTTATATAAGCGACTTTGAATTAGATAAATTAACGGATGTCGTCATAACAGGCACACCCACAAATAACCAACTACTCATTTATAGCACAGGACAATGGCGCAATACAAACTCACCTTTTCTTAGATTGGATGGCCTCACTATGATGTTTGGAGATTTGAATATGGGAAGTTTTAATGTAGTAAATGTCGGTAATGTTGATGGTGTTGATGTTTCGGCTCTTGATAGTGCTGTGGTTAAACTAACAGGAGACCAAACCATAGCAGGAATTAAGACATTCAGCAACATAATAAATGCTAGTGCGGGGATTGATATGAAAAGCCAAAGCATAACAAATGTTAATCTTGTTGATGGTGTTGATGTTTCTACTCTTGAAACTTCTGTCGTTAAACTAACAGGCGACCAAACCATAACAGGGAATAAAACATTTACTACTTATGTGGCCGTAAAAGATTCAAATCCATTAAATACAGGTAAGTTATTCTTCAATTACAACAATAATATGGGCTCTATCTATTCGTCGGAGGCCGGTGGTGCAACGGGCTATCCACTAACTATTGTCGGTTCTTCTATACTTTTTGCTCCAACAACAGGTGGTGGAATGACATTGACAAATAATGTTTTAAATTTTAACAGCACGACAGCAATCAGCGGACTGCCCGCGCCATTCTATGACGGCGATGCTTCAACGAAAGCATATACCGATACAAAATTAGCAAAGGACGGCACAACGGCTATGACGGGCAGTTTAAATATGGGCGGTTTTGCTATTACAAATGTGGGTAATGTTGATGGTATTGATGTATCCACCCTTGATACCGCAGTCGTTAAATTAACGGGAGACCAAACCATAGCAGGAACTAAGACATTTAGTAATGAAATCAAAGCAAATGCGGGGATATCATACACAGGCACACTAACGACGGCAACAAATACAAGTGGAGCAAAAATAGGAATTCAGGGACAAACAGACGGGACATCTAGTAGAGGTATATTTTTATATGATATCACCAATACAAGCTGGGGTATTTATATGGCAACCCCTGGTTTAAACAAAAGTTTATCAAATGGAACAGCAGTGGCGGGAAATGGTATTTCAGATTTTGTTATCAGGTTTAGGTGTAATGGTAGTTCAAGCAATGGTTATGTGTGGGAGAATTCTACGGAACAATTGTTAATGTCATTAAATGGTTCAACTGGGGCATTATGGACAAAAGGATTAATAACAGCTAGTGCGGGAGTATCAACAACCACATTAACGGCGAGTGGGGCGATAACAGCGAATTGCGGACTAAATATGGGAAGCCAGAGTATAACAAATGTAAATCTGGTTGATGGTGTGGATGTTTCTGTTCTTGATACTTCGGCAGTTAAAACAACAGGAAACCAAACCATAGCAGGAATTAAGACATTTAGCAGTGCCCTTGAAATAACAGGAAATTCAACAAATGCGACAACAAAAGGAACATTCGTGGTTTTCAACTCCACAGCCAATATAGGAACTATCGGATGCCTTGATATGGGCACTGGTGTAAATTATAACTTTGAAATAAATGCGAAAAAAATAAGTTTCGTTATTGATGGGGCGATTGTCGGTTGGGTAAATGCTTCGGGGCTAGATTGTAATAGTAGCAAAATAGCCAACCTTGGAACTCCGACATTATCAACGGACGGAGCGACAAAAGGGTATGCGGACACATTGGACGGGCAAAATGTAAAACTAACAGGAGACCAAACCATAACAGGAATTAAGATATTTAATGGAACAAGAAATGATGTAAAAGCACTGAATTTGTTAAGCCAAGCCGATTTTAATAATGTGGATATCATTAATGGAGGAAATATAACATATAATGGGGCGAGGATATTAAACCAAAATGGAGGAGATATATTCTTTTCACAGACGACGGGTGATTATCAGTATTTCTTATTTACTCTAAATACTGCTTCAAGTGGAACCGCGAACCAACGAGGTTATGTATTTACGAATGTAGCATCTGATGTAAAAGGGGCGGGACTTTATATTTCAAAACTTTTGGATAATAAAAGTGCTTCGTCTGACATTGTCCGTTTTAACAATGCTGGTGGTATGCGGTTTTATGGCGCCTTAGATATGAACTCAAACAATATAACAAATGGCGGAACAATAACTGGAACGACAATTACTTCAACCGCGGGGATATCAACAACAACATTAACAACGAGCGACAAAATAACAACAGCATCAGGCAAACCGATAATCATAGGCAGCTCAACGAAAGGAGTAGGAGCAACTGGTGGCTTAGAGTTATATGGAACTTCGAGCGACCCCGCGGGACCACATATACAAGCCATTGTATCAACAGACACTCATCCAGTTTTTCAAATGTGGAATTATGCCCATAATGATATTACGTTAGGTTTTGATGCTTATGTGTCGGGAGGGGCATGGAAATCATCTTCTGCGACATCTAACTTTTTAATACAAAAAAGCACTAATCTTATTTTCTATTACAAATCAGGAGCAACGGTGGGAAATACTGTATCGTTTAATGTCGCGATGGACATCAGTAGCACAACGGGCTTACTAACGGCTAGTGCTGGTATATCAACAACGACATTTGCAACGAGCGATAAAATAACAACAAGTAAAGATGTATCAAATGTAAGCCGTCCAATAATTATAGGCAATTCAACAAAATCAGCAAATGGGGCGACAGGCGGATTAGAATTATACGGAACGGCTTCAAATATTGGAGGAGCACACTTGCAGGCAGTAATATCCACAGATGCTTATCCAACATTTCAATTATTGAATTGGGCACACGATAATGTCAATTTAAGTTTTGATGCTTATTTTGACGGCACGAACTGGAAATCATCTTCTGCGTCATCTAACTTTCTAATTCAAAAAGGTGTAAAACTCGCTTTTTATTATAATTCAGGAACAGCGGTTGGAAACAATATATCTTACACTGAGGCGATTAATATTAATACGTCGGGAGAGTTAGTTTTACCAACAGCATCCAGCGGTAATTTATTAATACGAAAAAGACCCGCTTCTACTAACGACCCGCAACTATTTTTTAAATCAGGAGGATATACGAATTATGCATCAATAGTTTCTTCTACTGGTTTGCTCCATGCTTGGACTACTTCAAACTCTACTACTGGCGAGCCGTCAGGCAGTTATAATTATATTCCGCTAAATGGTGCTTGGACAAACTCATCGGATAGACGGCTTAAATCAGATATTACAACATTAGACTGCGGGGATTGTTGTGATAAACTTATGAAAATAAATTGTTGTTCATATTATTTGAAATCAGACAAAAAGAAAGAAAAAAAGAACCACGGATTTATTGCGGATGAAGTTAAAAAAATATTTCCTGAATTTGTATCTGAAAGTGGGATAAAAGCAGAGGATGGAGAAGGCTACCTTGAAGGCGTAACATACACTGACTTTATACCTGTATTGGTCAGCGGATTTCAACATATGGCGGAAAAAGTGATTAATTTAGAAAAAGAAAATAAAAATCTTATGCTTATTATAGAAGATCTATCTAAGCAACTCTCTGAAATACGAGCAGTGGTGTTTCCCTAATGTCAAACAATAATACACGACTTCATATATCGCCACATATTATTGATATAGCGGATGGCGAACTAACTCCCGAGTTAAAGTCTCGTGTTATCTCTGCGGAACTAAAGAACGAAGAAAAAAAAATAAAACATGAGTTGGAAGACGAGTGGCGGTGTTGCTGTTTCAAAGAAAGAACAGATGCAAGATTAATCAAATATTCAACTCAAATAGCAATATTGGTTGGTGTTATAATCCTTTGTATTGTTAGATTAAGCGACCCGACAATTAGTTGTGCGAATTCTAATACTTATGTCTCTATTCTTTCGTTGTGCTTAGGGATAATATGTCCTTCACCGAAGTTGAATTAAAATAATAAACTAATTGTTAATATAATGAAGTATTGTCATTCGTGCAAAATCTTCTATCCTCCCATATTTTTTGTGGGCAAAAAATGGAAAATGTGTAAGGAATGCGATTCGTGTCGCAAAAAAAAGAATATCAATAATGAAATATGTGTTCACATGAATAAACAGAAATATTGTTTGCTGTGTATAATGTCGGAAAAAAAACCAGAACCGATTACTCATTCTGAACCATGGATGGAGTGGTTGGATTAAATATCATTACATTCATATAAGTGTGATTTATACCAAAACGAAGCGTCATTTGAGCACATTAAAGGGAGTGCTTCATCAAAACTACGACACATATTATTTCCATTATTTATAAAAACACATTTGAACTTTGTTTCTATCCCTTGTTGAATACACCACTTGCAACAATCCTTTTTTGAATTATTGACCCGCGAGTAAAAGTCGCAGGCAGTCCGCGATATAGCAGAACACACGAATAGCAATATTAATAACATATATTATAATATTCATAATTTACCAAAGTAGGTGATACGCCGAATATGCGGGTTGATTTTTGTTTAAATATGCGGGCTTTCCATCCTTTGTTTTAATTGCTTGATGTCTGGCACGATAACTTTCCCGTCTGTCTTCGTCTTGATGTTTGGTATAATCTGAATAACCAGATGCGCCAAAGTTGATGCGACGGCCGTTATAGACGACATAATACTTTTTTCCTTTCACTTTACTCTCGCCGAAGTCTGTCGCGCCTAATGACAAGGCTTTCTCTCGTAGCCCCATTATATATTATCTTTCTCTTTAATTATATTATTATAAATCACCTCTCGTTGCTTATCTGATAGCGGTAAGCGGTAAAGGATATTTTCAGGTTTTCTGAAAATGTTGGGGTTTCTATTCACTAAATTCTGAGTGATGCGGATTTGGTCAATTTCCTTTCCTAGCCTTTCCAACTCTTCAATTGTTGCTCGTCTTTGCTTTTTTCTTTTTTATTTTCCATCCTATATTATAGCAGATAAAAAATGTGGTTTCAAGAAAAAAAATGGTTTGATTATTACAATCAAGCCAGAAGAGAACATAAAGGTCAGTCCAAAGAATTTATTACAGCAAAGGCAAATGAACTAAAGAGGGCGGATAGAATATCAGATGCTCTAACTTACGAAGAAGAAGACGATGATCCAACGATAGAAAAATTAAGGGACAAGATTAAAACATTGAACCAGAATTTAGTATCAAAAAAATACTACAAAATGAATTTGAATCAATTAAAGGAACATCTCAGAAATGAAATGGATATTGAAGAATTTGAAACAAAATATGGTAGTGCTTCCATAGAAGAACAAGTAAATAGACTTGCCATTGAAGCAAGTGGTATTGATAGGTGGAATATTGAGTTTATGAATAGAGATATTGAACAAATGAATAGAGATATAGAGCAATTAATAAGCCGTTGGGGATACACAGAAGAAGAAAAAAATGCACTTGCTAAACTTACTCGTAAGGGGCTAACACATTTATTGGAAAAAGGCAGAAATGAAATAAAAGTAGCAGCGAAGAGGGAAAACAAACAATGGCATACTCGGGACTTAAAAGAATGGGAACGAAACAGATTATAATATGAACAGAAAAACCCAGAGAATGCTTTGATTGAAGCAAAGATAGCGGAGGAACACAAAACACTTATGCCAAGATTAACGGGTAATCAGAGAGATGCGACAAGACTTGTAGATGCCATCATTAAAAGTATTCAAGATATAATTATGAGTCCTAGATTAAGTAGAATACTGGATACCACTACAAGGCTGGGCCGTTATAGTGTGAGCAGAGTGGTATGGAATCGCTTATTAACTATTACCGCTAATCATCCTCAAATTCGTGCTATGACTGTCGCGGTGATGGGACGATCAAATGCGGAGTCTTTTAGAATGGCATTAGAAGCATTAGCAAGAAATGAAGCACCAGCAGAGTTACCTCCACCTAACCCTCGTTTAATGGCGGTGGGACAACAAAGAATTGGAGATTATGTGTTTCGGGATATGATGAGAAGATTAGGCATACAAGTATCAACATTGTTCGCATGGAATACATTTAAAGGAAGTGTTGAAACTGCGGCCGCGGTTGCCTTTTGGGAATTTCTAAAGCACACATATAACATATGGACTGCTCAACCAGATGCTATTATTAAATTGGAAGAATAACGATTTCACACTACTGGAAGTAATTATAATGGCCCCGCCACACGAGTAGAAAGTCGTCTCCAATTAGAAGATAGAACTCGTGGCAAGTTTCCTTACATTTTACCAGCAGACACTTTGGATTTGATTGCTTTTGAACATGATCTATTGTATGCTACTGGTGATAAAAATGTCCAAAACTTCGCCGACCAACGATACTTTGAAAGAATTACTAATATAACAGAGTATTTAACGAGTAATGGATTGGCTACGGCCGAAGTCGCCAAAACTATTTCTGATAATTACAATTCAATGCTTTCAAAAGCAGATATATCTAAAATGGCATTGCAAGCACAGGGACGTGTCCGCAGTGGAGTATCATATTTGGATGCGATGAAATTCTGGAAAACTATCAAAACCACTCCTCCAGATGCGAAATACGATGCTTTTATATACAATGTAGATCAAACATTAGATTCTATGATTGGGGTTATGAATAATGTGGGCGGTTTTGATAAAGACACTAACTTTAAAGTAAATAAAATAGCCAATTCTGCTACATTTAGCAAACAATATGAAAAATTGGTAAATTAGTTTAATAAAATGGTAAAGTCGCAAGAAAAAGCGGATGGTGTGAAAGGATATTCTCTTATCGCGCCAGCAAATGAAACTACAATTAATAATTTTATAGAAAAAATAAATACACAGAGCACAAAAGATATTCCACCAAATATAGAAAAAGATATAAATCTTAGTGTTGAAGTCCCGATCGCATACTCAGACAATATGGTAGTAGCAGATACTATTGGACTGGGCAATAACTTGCTCATACTTGATGATAAAGGCGCCCAAAAGAGGCACTTAAAGGGATTTGTTAAATCGTTGAAAGAGAAAACTGGAAAGAAAATTAAACTTTCTAATTATGACGATCCAAAAGTTGGATGGGAAGAAGCCATCAAACAAGCACTAAATCAAGGTGCTAGTATATCAGATGTAGCAGATGCAGATGATATTTTGGATAAGAGAATTTATCAAGAAATGCGGGGTAAATTGACACAGGAACAAATGGAGCAATTGACGGAACTAGAAATAATAGACGAAGAATTTGAAAGGGCAAAACCTAAATATCTAACACCAGCACCGCAAACTATGCCACCAGCACCGCAAACTATGCCACCGCAAACTATGCCACCGCAAACTATGCCACCAGCACCGCAAACTATGCCAGCACCCGCACCATTGCCAGTGCCACTAGTGCCAAGAACAGGCGGATTTGTTGAAGAACCAGTCCAACCGCCACAGACTGATATAAAAGAAGACCCAGACCCAGCAACAACACCAAATCAAGCCATGGTTGATAGCATGAGAAGCATTGATAAATTGGTTGATAAGATTATGGGAAAATCCCCCGCCGATGAAAGAGAAGATTTGATGGCACTTATTCGTTTTCTAATGCCAAGCGACCAAAATGGAGGTATCGGCACTTCGCAAACAAAACCACTTATTAAAGGCAACGAACAAAGACGCGATCGTGTGCTAGAAACCAAGAATGATTTTGAATTGCTAGACAACACACTTTATAGCAACACAAATAATCACTTTATGTTGAATAAATACAATAGAGCAGTCATTCAAAACAGAATGAGAGAAAAAAGAGAGTTTCCAAAAATGAAACGAAATCTGACTAGAAACTTTCCCGCCGAAATCCCGCGACAAGTTCAAACTCGTCCAGAAAGAAAGGACTTTAAACCACTCGTCAATCCTCCAAGTAATTATGCTTTTGGTAGTCCTTACTCTCCTTATTTCTATAATTATGCTTCACCACCTCAACCATTTGGCGCTGAATATGATAATTATAGATACAATCCAAACTATTTTCAAAACCCATAGTATAGTAAGACATGCCCAGATCTATACATAAAGAATTAATAGCCAACAAGTTGCCACGAAAAACACTTTTGAAGCAGAATTTAGAGAAGACCAACATAGAAAAAGCACACGAGGAATTTACTATTGACAGGCCAGTAATAACAGAGTTAGATAGCAAAAAACCTCCCAAATTTAACAATGACTTGGAAATACAACCAATTAAAACACAAAGAGATGGTGTTGAATTGCTTCCTATTCAAAAAGAAGGAATATTGCCAGCAATGGGAACTATGGTTATATGTGCAAGTACTGGCGGGGGTAAATCAGTTATGATTTGTAATTTACTCGCCAAAAAGAACATGTTGAAAGGTTTTTACGATAGAATAGTAGTCTTTTGCTTAAGTCCATGCCCAATTTTGGAAGACACTCTCAAGTTAAAAAAAGAAGACATAATCAAAGAAGATAAGCCTGAGTTAATGAGAGAAATATTAACTAAACAAAAAGAACTGATTAAAACGAAAGGGTTTAAGAAAGCACCAAAGATATTATTGTTATTAGATGATATCGCGCAGAGTAAAACCTTTCTCAAATCAGAAGTGCTTACAGAGTTATTCTTTGCTTCAACACATGCCAAAGTGTCAGTCTGGGTAGCAACTCAGAGTTATACACAACTTCCGCGACGAGTAACAATCAATTGCCATTGGATGATTATTTTTAATGGAGTAAGAAGAAGCGAACTTGACAGACTGGCAGATGAATATGAAAGTTCTTTTCTCACTAAAAAGGAATTTTACAATATGGTTAAATATGCTACGGCAGAACCTTATTCGTTTCTAGCAATTAACAACACGGCTAGTGATAGAACAACCCAGTTTAGAAAGAATTTTTCTACTATATTGCGACTAAACAAGGATAGAGATATGACAAACTTGTAAAATTAAATTAAATGTTTTTTTCCGCTATAATATATGACATGGCGGAATCAACTAAATTATACAAAACTTGCTATCAACAAGCAATTGCTATTTGGTATAAACAGAATTCGCAAGGAAAATTTGTAACGATTCGTAAGGGATCGCCCGAATACTTAGCAGTGAAGAAGATAGAAGAGGATATTAAGAGTGGTAAGATTAAGTGTCAATTAAAGCCAAAAGTAAGCAAAGTAAGTAAGAAAAATGAACAACCTATTGCCAGCGGGCAACCAGACCAAGTGCCAGACGAAGCATTGAAAAGAAAGGCGCCAGACATAACATCGGCAAATAATTCAACTCCCGAACCAAATGCCAAACCTGTTGAAATGTCTCCGGCACCTAAGGTTGAACAATCACTACCAAAATCTGTCAATCCCACTTCTGTTGCTGTGCCAAAACAAACTACTACAACACCAACAAGTAAGATAGAAGCAATAGAAGATGCTTCCAAGGAAACTCCGCCACCAACTAAGGAAGTTGCGCAAACTAATGATATTGATGTAAATCAAGCCATAGCAGATTTAATGAAAATGAAAGAGGAAAGAATTACGCACAAGAATTTACAAATTATGAAAAAAATAATTAATGGTAATTGATAAAATAATTATTATTATTATATAATGATTAAAAACACGTATGCGGCCAATAAATTATCTAATGAGTTTATTAACAAACTCAACGAAGCAAATAGACCCGCGAGTGATGCCATGGCATTAAATCATTTTGAACTATGGTCTAGTAAGGGTGCGCCTCTTGTAAATCAATAACTTACGGATTATTCAAACTTGTATCCAATTGAAACACATACTATTCAAAACACATTAACAGACATTTCTGATAAAAAAGGAAATACGGATGTCGTTGATTTGGACACTGCCGTGTCTAGTATGAAATATTTACAAAAGGCGGTGAAAAATTCTACGCCTAGGGAGTATCAACTTGATAGTGGATACGACGACACAGATGCCACTTTAAATTCAATACAAGGCAATGTAAGTTCAATGCAACGTGATTTAAGACAATTAAAAACCACGTTTGTGCCAGATGAATAAATTGATTAATTTTCGGAAATAATTATTTTTTTTTAATGATAATGATATAAGCGAACGTATTTTTACGATGAATGAATCCAAGGACATGAAGAACACTGAGGAGTTGATGACCCTCAACAACCTCAGGTATGAGTTGCCAGCAAATCTAGCACTCACCGAACAGGGAAGTATCTTTAAGAAGAACTTTGCCGACCAACAGACTTACACTAGTTCGTCGGGGACTGAAATGATTTTTACACTACAGGCAAGCACTGATTTTGTTTATGGAAAGAATTGTTATTTAACATTTGATATTAAAGCAGATGGATTGGTAGCCACTGATGGAAAAGATAATGTTGCCTGTGCTATTGGTTTCCAGAACACACCCGCTACCGCTATTTTTGAAAGATTTTTGTTGGGAAGTAAGGATGGTAGCGAACTTGAACGAATTGAAGATTTGAACAAGATGGTGCGAAATATTCTCCCGTGGCATTACCCATTTGATTATCGTCGGCAGGCACAGATGGCGGGACAACGAGAATCAGTCAGTGTTAATGTTAATGCTTCTGATGAGTCAGTTCTTGATTTTGCTGTCAATGTCCCCACTGCTGGTAGTGTTGCGACTGGCCAATACTTGAAAGTTTGTATTCCTCTTCATTACTTTTCAGGAGTGTTTAATGAAGAAACTCTCATTCCTCCTTCTTTGGTTAGTGGTATGAGACTTCGCTTGACATTTGCTCCACCTCAGGAGGCATTGACTATTATAGGAAGTGGTGATGGAAAAACTTCTTCTATTCCTGCTGGTTTTAATGGTTCCGCTTTGACTTTCACCATATCAAATCCAGTGGTTATGTTGGAGACATTCTCTCTTGCTCCCGCCGTCCAGAGAAATATTATGGAACAGATGGGAAGCAAGGATGGGCTTCCATACACTTATGAAACATATTACAATCAAAAGGCTAATCCGGGCACTTCCGATGATTTCAATCTTCAAGTGAATAAGGCCGTTGCTCGCGCTCAGTGCTTGTATGTCGTAACTCAAAATGTGCTCGCTGACAATGCTAATATTGATAACCTTGGAACTGCTCAAATGCCTTATAAGCAGTATCAGTGCCGTATTGGTGATTGGTATGCTCCGCAACAGAAGATGGAAATCGGAGGAAGCACCGATACTCTGGCGGCAGTTCAACGCGGATGTGCGGAATTGTATATTAACAATCTTCAAGCGACTATGGGTATTCGCGATGCTTACATGTCTTCATCTGTTTCTCTTGAAAACTTTCGTAAGTATTATATTCTACTGGGGACAAAACAGGACTTACATCTAACTCAGGATTTGCTACTATTATCCAGACACTCAACCAATCTCCACACATTGGAGCATCTGGTCTTGCGGTTAATAACTCACGAACTGCGGAAGTCACTCTTCGTTATGCGGCCGATTATAACACAGATCGCGCCATCACCGCTTGGTTGAAATATGTTAAAGTCGCGTCTATCTATCCCAGTAGATGTGTCATAAAACAATAAAAAATTAAAAATTAGAATAATATATTTTATAATATATAGCAATGAGCTTTACAATAAGCAATCTTGAAGATGAAAAACGCAAGAGAAAAAATTTCCTCCTTCGTGTCTCCTCAAGTGATAAAACAGAATCAAAATCCGCTTCTACTCACAATGGTCGTTTTGTCGTTGATCTCCCAGCAACTGGTCGGAATATTGATATAATCAGTGCTTATGTCGTTAAGAGTATCTCTATTCCAAATGTTTTTCCAAACATACCGAGTTATGCCAACACTCTCACATTGATTAAAACAACTGGATCGGCTACAAAAAGCAATCATAACAGAAAATCAATACACCATTGACACATTTATTACCGCCCTTCAAACTGCGATTAATTCAGCAATTACCCCCAACTCTGTAGTTATAACTTTGAACTCCAATAATAAATTGAATTTCGCTTTCACTGGTGATACGTATAGTTTCGATCTTGATAACAGCACGATTAGAGATAAGATAGGACTAACTGCCGATATCTCGGCCGCGGCGAGTGCCACGATGCAATCCATAGTCAATCTAATTGGTGAAACGGCCGTTTATGTCCATAGCCGTGCTTTAAATCAATCTGGTTTAGTTGAAGCAAATGGTAATTTCTCTGTCGTTGGTAAATGTAATCTAGATAAACCCTATGGAGTCCAAGCCTATTTTGAATCGTCAAACGACATCGCAGATTACGTCCCGTTTAATAGTACCAAATCCTTACGATCCATTGACATCGTCATTAGAAATGCGCAAGGTGAAGTTTTGGAGGTTCCTTTGAACTTTGAGGTTTCAATTCTTCTCAAAGTCTATCATGCTTAACCGAAAAAAAAACAAAAAAAAAACATTTATTTTTTGATTATGTATTAAAGGTATGATAAAATATATGTAAAGATAAAAAGCGATGCCCGACTATAAACAAGGCAAAATATATAGCCTCAGGTCTCACCAAACCAATCAACTCTATATCGGTTCAACTATTCAACCTTTGTATAAGCGATTATTTGCACATAAAAGAGATTACAAAAAATGGATGAATGGAAATTTTCATTATATATCTTCTTTTGAAATAGCCAAATATGATGACGCGTATGTTGAATTGGTTGAAGAATATCCGTGCGACAATAAGATGCAACTAGATAAACGAGAAGGCGAAATAATTAGGATTACAGAAAATTGCACAAATAAGCGAATAGAGGGTAGAACTCATAAAGAATATAATGATAATTACAGGAAAGAAAATAAAGAATTAATAAAACAAGGACAAAAAAAATATTATGAAGCAAATAAAGAATATGTAGCACAAAAAAATAAATTATACTATAAAACAAATAAAGAGAAATTAAATCAACAAAACAAAATAAGTTATTATAAAAAGAATCCAATTGGTTTAGCCACGTTTGGAATATGAATACCTAAATATAATGACATACATACAAAATTTAGACGTATTATTTACTCTAATCAAAAACATCAACTTACAACGGCAACAACAACATAAAGAGCAAATCCCCTGCGGTGCCAATATTGATCAGTTCTACAAATATTTGAAGAAAGATCACGCACAACTAACCGAAGAATTGATTAAGGATAAAGATTTTGAATACATAAAAAAAATGGCCATAGAGATACAAAAGAAAGTTGATAAATAAGCATAAATAAAAGTATTCTTTTTTTTGTTTAAATCTGATCCTCCACCCAGTTAAGGCTTGCGTAAATACTTGCCGTTCCACCGCTTGTATTTTGTGCGGATATGGTAAATGTCTTACTTGGTCCTATCTTGATATTATAATGAGACAAATCAATGTATATAGATGAACCACCAGATAATACATATGTAAATATCACACTTCCACCCGTTCTTGTAGTTCCTGCCGTATCTACTTCAGCCAATGATGTGGCAGTATCGTAATTTGAATAAGAAGGTGTTCCTCCCAATGTGGTATTAAGAATAATTCTCGCGATACATGTTTTAGTATCTGAATTACTTATACACAAATTCTCAAAGTAGATTATGTTATAGTTTGTTTTGCTATTGAATGTGGCACGATTTCTAATAGTAAATATAGCATTTTCAGTTGCTCCTATAGTTTTAACATTGTCATACGAATTAGTTATAGCAATAGTCCGATCAATTTTTCCTTCAACTGCCAAAAACATGCTAGCAGTTTTCATTACAACGGATCCAAGACTTGACGAATATGCCTTCGCATAAATAGCAAACGCCGCCTGATCCAATGATGGAGTTGTAGCAGTGCTCGCGTATTGAATTGAATGAATTACTTCCATTCGTCCAGTTCGCGGGTTTTCAATTTTGAATGTAATTTGACCGCTACCCAGATATTGAACAACTATTTCAAACACATTCAATTTAGTAAAATCAATCGCGGGAAAGTTTCCAGTATTATTACATTTATCAACATTCCAAGCATATTGACTGACCACATTTTCTACACTCCCCGCCGTTCTTACAACAGACATTCCCAAACTTGATTGTCTAAAACATAAATTGTCTGCTGGTGTGCCTATGCCAATATCGCAATTGAAACTATCCGCGGCGATAGATGACGGAAACAATGCGGAAAATCTAGCAACTAACCCCATACCACTTCTATATTTGGCTCGTTCAATAGTCGTAATCTGTGCCGTTGAATTACCTAAGGCGGATGTCGTTAAAACCGCCATTGAATTAGCAGACGATACCACCCCGCCATTAGTCTCCGTTTTGTCAAAGAAACGAGTATTAATGCCATATGTAAATACATTTTGTAATACTGGAGACAAAGTGGCCGTTCGCAATTCTCCAAAGGCGGTTGTTGGTAAAGCATCTTTAATACTATCAATAGATAAAGAAGAAGATGATGATGTAGTTGATGAAGATGGTGTATTCGTGCTTTGACCAAAAAGGTTCATTTTATATTTTATATTATATAAAATATGCCAATAATAATACACGATTTGCCGAGTGATATAGTTGGACATATAAGGACATTTGTTTATTCAGAAATGTCCCAGCAGGATTATAAAAAAGAATTTTGTAATATATGTGGCTTATCTCGCACATTCCAATCACACCCGCCTATCATAGCAGTTGATATTGATAATGTAGATGGTGTTCAGTTTTTCACGATCTGTTCCATTAATTGCTACAGACGAGAGTCTAATATTAGAGTAAGATACCATGAACCTCCTTTAATCGTTGTTAAGTATTAATTCTTTTGTTTTTGTTTGTTTTCTCGTGCTTCTTCTTAATGGTGCTTTTACTTCCTCTGTCGCGGTTTCTTCTTGTGTCACTTCTTTTTTTTCTTTGATAAACTTATTAACAATAACGGCTCCAATCTTGCTTAATTGTCTTAGTTTGATATTTGTTATTATTCCCCCATGGTCGTTGTAAATCTGTTCAAGCAATTTATACTTATCCTCTCTACTCGCCCTTTTCCCTAATGTTTGATATTTACTTTCTTCTTCTCCGTTTTCACTTTTCATTTCTTTAATATTGTTTAAATTCAAACATAAATCTATCTTTCTTCTTAACTCCTCTAATTCGGTTTTAATTCCTTCTGCCTTAATTTCTTCAGGGTCGGCCACATTAACCCAACTATAACTAAATGAAGTCAACATATCACCATGACCAAGAACATTTGAAACCCATGTATTAAAATTCTCTATTTTCGGATTGGCAAAATTACTATATGACAAACTAGCATATAGTTTCCGCAACATACTGCTTTTCTGTGTGTATTCCGAAAGCCAAGGAAAGATTTTGATAATTCTTTTATTTAGTTCATTATTCTTTTGTTTATCAAGCACGCCTTCTTTGTTGATGATAATCGCTTTTTTCTTTTTGAAATGGTTCCGTATTGAATTTACTTGTTCAATTACGAATTCAGGAGTAAAAAGGACGACAGGTCTCTCAGTCCAATTCTTTTCTTGTCCTTCTCTCTTTTTTGCTAAATTATTTACCCTCAACCAACTTGGTTTGTCGGGTATTAATTCATATGTGTTTTTATCAAATATTTCCACGGGCCTCGCTCCAATTGCTATCATCAAAGCAAGTAGTTTAAGATAAGGGTCATTACTTAATATCATATCGTTCATTTTAGCCATTACATCACGAACATCAATTTGTATTTTTTGTTCATTTTTGGCTTTGACATCTTTCTTATACCCCTCAACAATATCAATCCGCTCGTCTTCATTCAGATTAAAATACTTATCCAGTTTGCTCATTTCATATACCTTTTCACTTTGATAAGGTTCTATTGCTTTTTTTCTTACCTCAGAAAGTCGTTGTCTTCTACTATTCGTATTAGGATACACGATAGTATATTTCGGGTATATGGCTTTTAATGCTTCAAGCGCCTCTTCATCATTCGTTGGTGTGCTAAATAGCGATATAATAGCATTATGAAAGGCAATACTTGGTTTCAACTCACTATCGTAGAAGTTGGACACGACTTCATAAATTTTATTTTCTGTAGTAGCAACTCTTAATTGTCTAACAAATTTCCGGTCATCTTCATTCCACATTTCAGTATATATTAGACAAGTTTATTTAGTTAATATTAAATTATGTTCGTCAATTCTCTTTTTTGCTGTTTCAAATATGTCTTTATCTTTCTCAATGCCTATAAATCGCCGTTTAGTATTCATACATGCTATGCCAGTTGTCCCACTTCCCATCGTAAAGTCTAGCACCAAGCCACCTTCGTTTGAATATGATTTAATTATCCATTCGCATAGTTCTACTGGCTTCTGTGTTGGATGGAATGATTTTTGTGGATTGTTGAATTTTAAAATTGAATAAGGAAATCGGTCTCCTTTATTGATAGTTTGCTGATTTCCAATGTTTCTATATATAACTGGAGATGTCTTTCTATTAGACTTATAAGGCTTACCTTCCGTTTTCTGTGGATTGTATGTCAATTTTTCTCCCTTCGGTCTGCTTGGCTCATTGAATACATATATCATTTCGTGCTTTCTAAGTGGCATTTTATTAGCAGATAAGAACCCAACTTTTTTACTTTTTTCCCATACAAGGTCATGCCGAAACCACTTCTCATTAGACTGAATTAGTTTGTAGCCAAATTTTGTAGTTGTAAAGAAAATATATATATACAATTTCTCTTACATACCTTTTTTAGTTCAATCCACATCTGCTTCAAGTCTATGATGGTATCCCACTCACAATTAGTTTGTCCATATGGTAGATCTACTACAACAAGATTTATTTTTTCTTCTATTTTTTGTATCTGTTCCAAACAATCCGCATTGAAAAGTTTTATATCCATTATATGATACAAAAGATAATAATAAATAGCCATTATCCCCGATATGTCTCTAAATGTTGTTAAAAACCACTTGGACAGTTGTTGTCAATAGTAGCAGTGTGAGAGAGGATATTTTTGTTTGTATTAATGTAGGCCAAGGTGTCCGAGTCCAACCTTTTTTTTAAGAAATTTTTTAAGGTGTCCCTTAAAAAAATGGGGGGAGGAAAAAAAATTTACTTTTTTTTAATAAAAGGTTGGACAGGTTGGACAGGTTAAAATTTAGTTAATAGAAAGAAGAATAATATAATAAATACCGAAATTTAATAACTAAAAAGTGTCCAACCTTCAAAAAAACGACCCGGACACGGCCAACCTTGGGGTTGGACACCAACAGGAGGGGACAATCTCTCGCAGGTGCTCTTATATTCAATCATATAACAAAATGATATCGTAAGGGTCAATCATTGATTTTTGTATGTTTATCTTAATAGTGTGGGCTACCGCCGCGTCCATTTTTTGTTGTGGTTTGATGATCATTTATGTGTTGCGGACATGTCTATTCAAGTATTAAATACAAGCATAGAAAAGACGAAAAACACACACATGAAGACAGAAAACACACCTTTGTTTTACAAAAACACATAGATTTTACCAAAATACGACAAACTAAGCACACTAAGAGAGATTTGGACAAAATAACGACAATTTTATATAAATGAAATTTAATATATATTTTTTAGAATAAAAAATATAAAATTGTCGTTATTTTGTCCAAATCTCTCTTAGTGTGCTTAGTTTGTCGTATTTTGGTAAAATCTATGTGTGTTTTTGTAAAACAAAGGTGTGTTTTCTGTCTTCATGTGTGTGTTTTTCGTCTTTTCTATGCTTGTATTTAATACTTGAATAGACATGTCCGCAACACATAAATATATATATATATATATATATATATATGTATATGTATATTATATATAAATATGTATATATATATATTATATATATATATAATTCGAGTCATTGTCGGTTTATTATTATTATTATTATTATTATTATTATTATTATTATTATTATTATTATTATTATTATTATTATTATTATTATTATTATTATTATTATTTGCATCAGTACGCCTCAGATATAGTAAATCTGCCTTGGAGTGTTGACTGTGACATATTTGAGGGAAATCCCGATGAAAAAACCTAGTCACACTTGCTAAACAGAGTTCCAGCCCAATGGCCTCAAGGCGTTAAACTGTGACGCCAACTCATAACCCTTTGGTGGTAGATGCTGGGGAGGAGGGTCGTTGCGCGCGTAAAAGATCTTAAACTCCGCATATGCTGGTTGATAGCCCAGGACCCAGCAGACACCAGATTGTTATGGGTGGGGTTTCGAGGCACCGTTGTAATGTACTACTAATACCCGTTACTCCACCTAGACTATTTACCGGTCATTTGGATAGTCTTAGTCATAGGCAGGTTCATAGGCCGGACAGTTATTAATACCTTTATTACTGACAAGGACACTTTCTAGAGTATTCGCGAATCATAGTCTGGAATGCCTAGAATCAAATGAGTATTACCATTCTGTAAAGGTCATAACATCATAAATTTGTGTGACCCAAAGTCATTAAAAGTCTTTTCTTCGGTTATCAGGCTATACCCTTAGCGGGGTAGCTTCCCTAAACTCTGCGTTTGAGTGATAGATTACTTTGGTTATGAGCCTTGTCAAGGAGGCAAGCGTGCCGAAGCACGTATTGAGTCAAGTGCCCATATTCGAGGGCAACGACCAAAGCTTTTGGCCTTGGTCAAGCAAGTTTCAGAAGCACATGCAGGGGATATCTGTCCACGTGGCAGAGATGGTATCTGTGGCATTAGCCGACCCAGCTAAAGCCAAAAGGGATTTTCCTTACGACGAAGCAAGTGCTAAGACGGCAGAAGACTTAGAAGAGCCCGACACGCCCATAAGTGATAGTGAGGAAGATGAAGAGTCAGACACCTCTCAGAGAGGAAGACAGAGACACCAGACAAAGAAAGAAGATATCAAACAGCCAGAAGGTTGGGATAAAATGACAGCAGAACAAAAGAGAGAGTGGAAAGAGAAAGAAGCAAGGAAAAAGAAAAGACAAAGTATGAAACAACACACAAGAAGAAAGACAGCTATCCGCAAAGAGAAGAAATATTATGAAAGGATGAAAACTTTGCAGTTATGTCTGTCTGTGGCTTTTTCCAAAGACAATGTATCTAATTTCCTGCGAACACAGAAGACGAAAGGACCAATTGAAGAGTTGATAGTAGTAAGAGATCAATGGGGAGGCATTTCCGGAGCAGGTAGGTACATGTTAGAGGAAGAGTTTGAGAGAACGAGACCAAGGGCAGGTCAGAGGTATGTAGACTGGCTAAATGAATTTCTCGCAAAGAAAATCCAGCTTGAAAGTTTACGTGGGGCGCAATTTTCCGATGAGGAAGCAAAGAGAAAGCTATTTAAGAAATTGCGCTACCATCCAGCTTTCGGGGATAAATTTCAGGTGGACCACTATGATCTCCCGGCCAGACTAAGACCAAACTTCTCGGAACTATGCGAAGCATCTAGGGAAAGATGGTTAATGTGGGAAGAAAAAGAAAGACGTAACAATTTCCGTGAGAGAAAAACTCAAATTCGCAAAGACAACAACAAGAAATCTCGGGATGGCAAGCAGCGGCAAGAGACCAATCTCCTGATGGATAATAAAGGGAAAAGGGGAGACAATAAACCGGGACCAAAGACAGCTCCAAACTGGACGCTCAAAGTCACGTGTTTCGGATGTGATGCCAAAGGCCATACCATGAGATATTGTCCGGTGATTTCGGAAAAGTTCCGCAAAGAAGGAAAATTAAAACGGAATCAAATGGAAGACAAAGGCACGGAACAAGAAAAGAACGAACAAAAGAACAATTACAAAAACACTCACTTTGATAACAACCGGCAACGACAAAAACGATGACGAACAAAGTGACTCTGATACAAACGTTGCTTTAATCCATATGGGGAACACTTATGATAAGAGCGATGATGATGAGGAAGAAAGAGAAAGAGATGACGAGCAACCAAGCTCACCTCATCACAAATCTACAAGTCCCCAAGCCCTTTTGAACGATACAAAGACTACTCCTAGGGTAGGGAATAGACGTAGTGAGAGTGGAGAAGGACGGGAAGTGCGGTTAGTATCGGCCACCCTACGAGGTCCCTCCTCACTACGGGGAGAAGGCAAGGAAGAGCGGTTAGTATCCGCCACCCCACGATGTTCCCCAGTCACCCCTAACCCTAACGAAACTCCTTTGAGGCTTGAGAGTTCTTACGGAGTCACGCCTGACACAAAATGTGCCGGAATAAACAGACGCAAAAAAACCGTGTAATGTTTCCGTTGAAAAATCAAAAGGAAAAGGAATATACGCAAATCACGCGAAACGATTATCTTATGCGAGGTACTGCGGATATCACGCCACACAAGACCCAGATTATCCGGAGTTGGATTTGTCGGTAAGTCCCGTGTTGCGTCCCCCCAAATCTCCTTACTACCCAGACGAACGAGGTCTTAAAGCTGCGGCATTGGAAAAGTCTCATAAAATTACGCAAAGACTCGTTTTCGGGGAATTTGAAACTTTACTTGACACCAAAATTTCCACAAGTCCACAAGTCTCGCAAAGTATTCCGCAACAACCACGCAAACATAATCCATTTTCTAGTCTGCGGACCGGCCAGAGCAGAGAAGGGAGAGAAGAGAGTGGAGTGGATGAGAGCGAGCAACCACACACATCTCCACAAGCGTCACCACCCCAATCACCACCCCAATCACCACCTCAATCACCTAAGTCACCGCACAACGTCAACAACGACCACCCAACAACACACTTTGATGAAGTTGAGGGGGAGACAGAGAATGTTAATATCGATGCGAATGAGAATGAGCATGAAAATGAGCATGTGGAGAGGAATACATTGGATCACAAACATACACGCCTACACACAAGTCCAGAGCCACATTATCCACAACAATTACCCCCAGAGCACAAGATCAAGCCACAAGAGCATACGAATGAACAAGATCCAACAGATCCACTAAAAATACATGAAAGAAGAGCATACGAAGAAAAATCACCACCATCTAAGGGATTAACGTGGGAGCAGAGTCAGAGAGTAACGGAGAGTAACATAATCCCCGGTAAAAGGCAGCGCAAGGCAGTAGAGAGATTTACCCCTAGCAATGAGCCCAAGAGAGAAAAGAGAGAGGCTCAAGAGCTAATAGGTAAGGTAGTAAGAGTGCCCGCGCGTGCATGGGGAGATGGATGGGCGAAGAAAAAGTACGGTGAGGGATGGGAGAGCATAGTACGAGTAGGGGTAGTCAGCAGAGTGAGTGACCCCAGAGATAGACTCGTAGTTAGAGACAGACCTCAGCCCACCCACATAGTTAAGTTTGAAGACGAAGAAGAACGGATGTTGAATTCGGAAATCCTCAAATACTCCGTGAAAGATCCCGAATACCCGTTACAAAGTCCCGCTAATATGTTTTTATGCGATGACCGTATGGTGGCAGATGAGATTCGTGATTTTTATTTGTATGTAGATATCAGAGTACCCAAAGATGTCATAGAGGAAGGTTTGACAGCTAAAGATGTTTTAGAGGGTATGAAAACAGAGCTAAAAGCTCTTCAATCCTTTAACACATACACATGGGTACCCCATAAGGAGGCAAGCAAGGCAGGAGTTAGTAAGATAGTTAGATTGACATGGGTTCACAAAGTAAAGTTAGATGAGAACGGGAAAAAGTTCATAAAGTCTCGTTTAGCTTTACGGGGAGATATGTTAGAACCCGGTGTTAGCTATAACCCAGATCAGCTCTTTGTTCCTTGCGCCGCGCACCATTCACTTTTATTTCTCGCCAAACTAGCTGCCTGGCACAAACACAAACTATACGGCATAGATTTTAAAAATGCATACCTAAATGCTCGTATGAATGACCCTGTTTATGCATATGCGCCAGAGAGTGTAGACAGAGAAGGGCATGAGGGGATGATATGGCGTATAGATGGTGCTTTATATGGTGCACCACAGGCAGGAAGAAGATGGTATGAGATATTAGCACCCAAGTTAGAGGAGCTAGGTTTCAGGTTGCTAGATTCAGACTTATGTATGTTTGTAGAAAATGATAAAGCTTTGAGAGAGGCGATAGTAGGAATATTTCATGTTGATGACTTGTTGTTCACCGCACCAAACAAACAAGCATATGAGCGTTTTGCGTCCGCATTAGAAAAACATTTCCCGCTCAAAAGACTCGGTATTGCCCGTGAATTCAAAAGAATAGAGATAGAGCAATCGAACGGGAAAATAATTTTGCATCAGCGAAAATATCAGCAGCAGATACTAAAAGAGGTAGGCTACGATTCTGCTAAACCCGTTAGTACTCCAGCGCAAGAACATTTCACGGAACCGATGTCGGAATCAGCTAGCTTGCAAAAATTTTCAATTCCTAGTCTAGTTGGTCGTTTGCTATTTCTCGCAAAGATGACAAGACCCGATATAGAACAAGCACTAAATTCGGCAAGTGTCATGCAAACTATCGATAAGGGAATAACTTATGCGATGTTAGGCAGAATCTTTCGTTATTTAGTTAACTCTTATCGAGGTTTAGCTTACCATGAGCCTAAGTCAGAGCAAGAAGGGCAAACCTATCCAAAACTTTCCATGTGGCCCGACGCGGCTCACAAAGTTTGTAAGAAAACAGGGAAGTCCCGCACTGGATTCGTGATCCTATGGGGCAGCGATCCAGTTGCATGGTTATCGAAGCGACAGAGTCGCATCGCCCTGAGTTCCAATGATGCTGAAATATTTGCAGCAACTGAGTGCATTAGAGAGGGACTTGCACTAAAACACATTACACAAGAACTAAACATAGCCCAAAAGAGCCCGATAGAATTATTCGAGGATAACTCTCAAACAGTCTTAGCGGCAGAGAGGGGTATGTCAGGTAATAGAACTAAACACTTACCTTTAGAATTACACTTTATGCACCACCTACAGAGAGACGGTGAGATTAAGTTTGTAAAAGTAGGTACGAAGAAGCAGATAGGTGATGTAATGACAAAATATTTACCGAAAGAACAATTCGAGTATTTACTTAACAAATTTACGGTAAAGCTCAAGTAATTTCGGGATTTGCGTGTCCACTCACCTATATTTGTTTTGAGTGTTTTGTGCAGTTTGTTGCTTGTTGCAGCAGCTTTGTTTTGCGCAGGGGTCAAGAGCCGTCGAGCCGAGGCTGGGTAGCCGACTGCCACGCGAGGCCGGCAGCCGCGAGGCTTTCCCTGGCTAACTTAGCAATTTAAATTCTTTCTATCATTCTTTCTGTCCTAGAATAGGGAATCTAATTTTTTTTTTTTTTTTTGCTACCCTCTACGGGAAGCGCTTGCAAATTTTTGAACACATACATACTTCATACATGTTACTGCATGACTACACATATATACATACATAGAAGATGTGATGTAAATGGGAGTTGATATTTAACCTTCGGGTAACCCATAACTGATCCTCAACACTATTTTTTTTATATTTACACACTAATATAGCCTATGACTTGCGACTAAGGGGGAGCGTTGTAATGTACTACTAATACCCGTTACTCCACCTAGACAATTTACAGGTAATTTGGATAGTCTTAGTCATAGGCAGGTTCATAGGCCGGACAGTTATTAATACCTTTATTACTGACAAGGACACTTTCTAGAGTATTCGCGAATCATAGTCTGGAATGCCTAGAATCAAATGAGTATTACCATTCTGTAAAGGTCATAACATCATAAATTTGTGTGACCCAAAGTCATTAAAAGTCTTTTCTTCGGTTATCAGGCTATACCCTTAGCGGGGTAGCTTCCCTAAACTCTGCGTTTGAGTGATAGATTACTTTGGGCAGCTCTAGCAACCGCGCTTGGTGTATGCACTTGCACATTCGGTGACGTCTTGCAAGAGGTTGCTGGGACTGCGGAATAACCTCGGCTTAGTGCAGTCTTGCCCTCAGGAGCTCCATCGGTGGCCCCGATCATCAGGCGAGAGACTGACACGGGGGGGGTGGAGGACCTCGAACAAGGGTATTGGAGGCGTATGTCCGTTGAGGATATGCCATTAGCTGCATCAGTACGCCTCAGATATAGTATTATTATTATTATTATTATTATTATTATTATTATTATTATTATTTTTTATTCTTTTATTACTATTATTATTATTATTGATATTATTATTAATTTATTATTATTATTATTATTATTATTATATTATTGTTATCATTATTACTATTATTATTACTATTATTACTATTATTATTATTATTATTATTATTATTATTTGTTATTATAAAAGTCTATTTATTAACAATTAATATTAATAATATATTGATAACTTGAAATGCGGACGGTATTAATAATCAGTATTACAATACTACTGACATTCAAGTGGCAAACCGAGTTACTTTATTATATAACATTAATACAACCTAGTGTTTAAGTGCATGAAAATTTTCTTGTTCACAATATTTCCCGGTGTATTTGCGTAACAAAATTACCAATTGGTAACCGGCGCTATGTCAATGCACTTATATACTAGTTACTTTCAATGATCTATATATTATATAATAAGTTTGAATTCATTTTTCTCTATCAATAATTTCCGAATTGAAGAGATGAAAATTCTGAGCACATCGTTGGAAAGCTGTCTTGAGCTTTCAAATGATGACATTACCATTTACACATCACCACGGGGCGATGAATAATTCAAGTAAGTTATGGAGAACGATAATGTGTCGGGAAGCACAGATGGATACTCAGCAGCAATACAACTTTGCGCTTATTTTTCGGACTAGCGGCCCCGTCGGCAATGATTTGACATAGAAAAATTCAGTTCCGAGTCGGAGCTTATTAATATCACTGCCCGAGCCACGTGAAAACGTGGCAGATGCTCTGACTCATAATCATGCCCAGAGCTCGCGGGCCCAAGAGCTTTCACACGATGGGCCGCCCGCTTCGGCTAACCTTATAATATCACTTCGATTGATCATCAGAAAAAGAGATGCTGTCAAGGCTTCTGCAAAAAAACCGTCACCCGTAACTGCTTCTGGACTACAACCTGCACTTGGGGGCGTCCCCCTCCTACCGGCTGGCGACTCGTGACTTCCTACGACTGAGACGAATTTAACAACTCTAAACAATTCCCGCCAGTCGAACTGACGACGTCACACAGAAGACTCAGTGTACCACAAACGATTCACGAAACGTCCTGATATGGGTGAAAATTGTAATCAGTGATAAAAAGTTGGTGCCACCAGTACCAGGAAAGGTACTACAATTGACTGTATAATATTAATAACTAATAATACTGGTGACTAACAGTAACAACTACTGCTAACGTATAATTGAGCAATAAGTACATTATTAAACTGAGGAGGAAGGGTCTAATTACTAATAATTATTAATAATTGTCCAATACCAGGCTCGGGCCCCCTTAACATGATTAGCCTGTGACTCCCTTACGAGTCAGTGTCCAAACACGATCCGCTACTAACATCTAGAGCAGGCAGGTAAATAAGCAAGGCGCAAGCCTGCACGGTGGGCTACCCTACGTCTCTAGTGGAGTTCGGCTACATAGCTACACTTTCCAAACTAAAGCGCGGTATGAGAGAGAGAGAGAGAGAGGCTCGGAGAGAGAGAGAGAGAGAGAGAGAGAGAGAGAGAGAGAGAGAGAGAGAGAGATTGTGTAGGCGCAGATAGGTAAATATGCGACCTTTTCTTATACCCCTATACACAGTGATGTATAGAAGAGCTATATCTCTTTAAGATGTAGTTATATCCGTTTTTATTTATATACTTTTGAGCCGGTTGAAAACGATTATATTACGATTCATAACCGGTACTACTTTTTTAAGCCGTATAATATTATTGTTAGGGGTGACACTGGGAAATGCCTCTCTTTTCCCTTTTTGTTGCTTGGCTCTGACAGTCTCCTACATTTTCCGCCATACTGGTTTCCTCTCTTTGTGGAGGAGGAAGATTAGGTTATTTTCAGAGTGCTGTGGAATTGGAAGGATAAATACCCCTGCTTACATTAAATAATATCTTTTGATTAGAACCGACAAAAGTGGAGCCCCAGCCTAGATTTTCATATCCTCCAAATTTCAATTCAGCAATTTGAAAAATAGCCACTCCCCTAAGCAAAGCAAGAAGGAAAGGTAGTGGAGGAGTGTAGGAAAAGAGTTGGGGAGGTGTTAGCAGCTTGCAGTGCACAAAAACAACAGTGAAATCTTGCACAGAGGCCCATAAAGCGGCACGACAAGACACTCGTTGTGTGTACGATTTTGACACCTCAAGCAGTGTGATTGGAGTGTGTAAGGTGCATAGAAAGTGTACTCAGTGGGACAGAAATATTAGGGGGCTCACTGGTGTGATTGTCGATACATTGTCGAGCCGGAGGAGTGCTTAAAAAACACACACAAGGAGAAGGAAAACACCCTCCTATCAATTCTGTCAACACTCCTACACGTATACCTACACATACTCCTCACGAGGAGAATAACCAACAATTACACGCTCTAACTCTTGTTTGTACTGCCACAAACACGTAACACACACAAACGTTGTTGACACTTCAATACGTGCAACGAGGCAGAAGAAAAACAAACAAACAACACATACAGAATCCCATTCCTTTGACATAAAACCTGTTTAGACAAACAACACCCATCCCACACCAAAGAAGGTAGCCATCTCTCAAAGGGGTGGTAGGCCAGTCTATTAAGACATAGGCCGGGGGAATTGAGTGTAAGTTGAAGACAGGGAGGCTAAAAAGGAGTGTGTTTGGGAACAATTTTTATTTTTGTTCATAAACAACGAAACACACACCCCACATCACACTCAAACACTCCAAACGTGTTGTGTGGCGTCACCAAGGTCAGCAAGGACAAGAACTCGGATACCGAGCAGCTCCCAAGAATTGAACGACAAGTGTGTGAAGAGTCACCAGCACTCGGTACACACACAGGCATACACACTCTCGTAGACACACAGGCGAGACACACACCTCACATCACACCCAAGCACTAACAACGTGTGTGTGATGTCAAATAGGTCACCAAGAACAAAAAAAAAACTCGGACACCGAGCAACTCACAAGGCATCAGCCGTTGTTGTGTGAAGAGTCAGCAGCACTCGGTACACACAAACACATACACACACACGAGAATACTCACAAACACACCCCCATAACTCAAAAAGGCAAAGCTTCGGTTGGTTTTTGAGTTGGGAAAGGTTCTTTCACAAAAGGACAATAACAGTGACCTATTGGGCTGAGCCCAGAAAGGATCATTGAAAACCTTTTTGAACGATTCTTGATCGTGTACGCACGAGGGTGGAGTAAGGTTGCTAACCGACTTGTTTGTGAAGCACAAGTGTGGTGTACTTTGTCAGGGTGCACACGTACACATCGTCTGGCTTGGCAGAAGGAACAGCAAGGCTTCCCCCGACAGAGGGGGAGGGTGAGTCCACCAATTCCTTGACTGTTATTTGTTGATTGTTGTGTTGGGTGTGAGTTGGTTGTCGTGTTGTATAACATCGTGCTTGACACAAGCAGTGACGACACAGCGAACAGAACACACGACAACAAAAAAGACAAACACAACAGCACACTTACACAACACGAGAACATGCGACTCCATCTGCTCGTTTCGACCCTTCAGGGGCACACTGAACATGGCGTGGATAGGCTCTAAAACGAGATCATCCATCGCTATAAAACTCGACATGTCTGACGAAGCAGACGGTAACGACACGCCCGCCACAGGCGGCGGTTTTACCACTCCCGCAACGGGAGGAGGACGAGCACAGGAGGAACCTGTCCCTCGCTCCCCATGGAGGGCCCGACAATGGGTTGGTAATTCCGGCTCGTGCAATTCAAACGAAGGTGGTGCTGGACCGATACCGAGGCCCAGCCGAGGGATGGCCAGGCAACCCTCAAGATGACGAGGAACATGGGACAAACCCAAACGACAACTCGATGCATCTTTTCCCGAATAATATGTACGAGGAGGCAATTGGTACAGGTGTATGTTCAAGGAACCCTCGATACAAGGGGCTATTGGACTAATGCATTTGTTCAATCCGAGCCTTACTGCAAATGGTACCGCTACCATACATCATGTTATGGACCTCTACAGGGTTCCAGCAACCGTGCGTGACTCCTTATTAGACGAAGCGTGGCAGATAAACCACCAAAGGTACCCAGCGCTGCTGAATACCTTATTCGTCGACAAAAAGGATCTGCAACCCTCTCTCACTTTTCCTTTCACACAGGACCCAGATAAAGAACTAGCTACAGACACAAAGTGGCCCAACTCGGCAGGGTTGCTGGTGTTTATCTCGGAGATACAAGCTTGGAATATAGTTTCAGCACGAAACCTGAGTGCTGCGGTTGCAATTTGGAATGTCAAGAGCTGGAAGAAACAGCTTCTCCCCTCTGAGGACGATTCAACAGCAGCTGCCCAAGCCCGGGACACCCTTAACGAGCTGCTTGATACAATCGAACAGCATCAGTGGACCTGGGTGAGTAGGATGGCAACGAAGTTCAAATACTTCAAGGCCACCATGGTGTTTGAGAATGCTATTAGAGGTGGTAAGGCGGTGGAGAAGAAAATCGCTCCCCATCCGGCAGTAAAGCTCTATTGGTGCAACTTCCTCGCTATGTGCGAGTTAGTAGCACAGACCATCAGTGACATCCTCCGAATTCGCCTAGCGAACGAGGTTCATGTCACATATGGCAATGATGGCAGAGCAACTGTCGTCCCAGAGGGAACGGCATTCGTCTTCTTTCACAAGGCGGTAGTTGTCCCGCCCCAGGGAAACCAAGGGGGTGGCGGACACAACCGACCTTCAAACACCACGGAAGAACAAAGAAAGCGAACGACAAATTGGTCGAACGAGCTCTGACTCGGCTTGACAAGGCCACAACTTTTGACTCTGGCAAGTATAACCCGCAAGTCAATATTGATTATGGCGAAGGTATCTTGCTTTTGTTGGGTTATACGTGTCTAGACAGCACGATTGGACAGTTCAGTCTAACCGCTGCAGACACTAAACAGATGTTAGCCAACAAAGCCAGTCGTTGGGCATCCCAAGACTTGTTAACGCACAAATGGCCACAATGGGATGAGGAAGCGGGCCGACTGATTCAAGGGGGACAATTGAAGCCTCCCGGCCGACCTCATTACCTGCTCGAACAACTTGTAAAGGGGGCCAACTGGGGTTTCATGTGCGACCCTGTTATCGTCGCCGACCTGGTGTCGGCAATGGCACAACGTATGTGGGAAGCCGATGTGCCACACAACGAAATCGTGGACCTTCCACAAAAGCTGATCACGCCCCTAGTTCGCGCTGATTTGGCGATGTTACTAGTGGCAGTCCTTAAGGGCATCGCTAGAGCAACGACCACCAAAGGCCGAACAACGGGGGAAAGATACATTCGCAACGTCTTGTCACAGGCACAGGATGCCGATGACCGCGCATTCTCGCTTCAGAGTTTTCGCGTTGACCGATTGGTCGAAGTATCAGCGTGGGATGCAACTTTTGTGAAAAGGATCTTCGGCTCTAAAGCGAACAAGGACGAACGTATGCGGCGGGCAAACATCTTGCTGCAGGCCATGCAGGCTGTGGGATTGTCGTTGCCTGATCATCAGGCCAAGGCAAACGAACCACAGTTCGACATACTGTCCTTCGTCACATCCACCTCATGGGGAGACCACTCTTATACGGGGTCCAGTTCCTATCAGAAATCCCCCTCGAGTTCACCTAGCCCATACTGGTCATCGTCGTCGAGCTCATCGAGCTCCTCGAACACGTATTGGGCCCCCGCCAGGGGCCGCGACATTCTCCAAACCCATGCGCATCTACATCTTCTCCAGCGGGGGGTAGCCATATGCCCAACAATCTACTTCGGGGTTTCATTCTCCACCACCGGTGGGCTTGACATCGCCACCGCATACGTACCAAGCACCACAGTTTACCATGCCCATGTACTCACCACCGCCCATACCACCTCCCATGTTACCTCCCACACCACCGCCGGTTAGCCAGACACAAGGGGCCCCGCCCCCACGTCAGCCGGCGACAAAGAAAAAGAAAACACGTACAATCCCACGGCAAACCGATCAACCTCTCAGCTCATTAGCCATCGACCCTGGTCCGGCTGGATGCCCGTAAGGGGTACAGAGGTTAGACGACCTTGGCAACCCGCCAACGGTCAAGTCTAATACTTTGTGTGATTATTTTCACCACGCACTGGCTTTTAACTGCTTACCAGAACGTCGATTTTGGGTGTGGCCTTGCCTCATGGGAGAGTCGTGTCAACGATGGCACACATTCCCGGGCACCCCACAGCACCCAATAGCGATGAGGCGGTATATACGCAGATACAAGGCGGGAGAGTCGAAGGTCAAGAGGCCGGAAGATGGCGATTGGGTGCCTTGCCCGAAACAGCAGGCACACATGAATTTGCCATTCCCGGACGTTGATGAACACGGACGGGTCTCTCTGATGCCAAACGGGCACGTGGCGAGTTGGTGCGCCGCCTTCGATGCGGAAGTCGAAATGCTCAAGAGCCAATTCCCGGCGGCCGACAAGTTCGCGGCATACATGCCCGGTCAGGAGACACTCCTGAGCCAGATGGGCCAAGGCCAGCCAGCAGGACACAAGTCCTCCAAGAAGCGCAAATTCAAGTCCTAGACAATGAACGGAAAGGACACACCCCGGGGCACGTAAGCGGGTGCGTTTTGCACACCGTTGGAAACGATAGCCACCGCAGAGGGTGATGGACTAGTTGTCGGGACAGGCGCAGTAGTAACAGAAACACTAGTTAATAGGGTGATGGTAACGGAGGCCACACCAACGCCAGGTCAGGTGACACAAGCCGATACTGAGTCACCGACGGCTAGGGTTGCTGTGTCCCCACCCGCAGCAGTAGTAGATAAGACAGTAAGAATGGAGGCTACACCAACGCCAGGTCAGGTGACACAAGTCAGTATCGAGTCACCGACGGCTAGGGTTGCTGTGCCCCCTTCTACACCGCAAGTAGATAGTTTTGCGGGGGTCACAGACCCCTCGATCACAGTCAATAGTACTGCTACGGCAGGGGTGAGCGCAGAGTATAACAGAGGGGCACAACAGTAGTCGTGGCCGTACACCTTCACCTGAGGTGACGACCATCCGCAATAATGTACAGGCGGACCCTCACCCATCTCCACCCGAAGACGATGTCGCACAGGCGGCTAGTGAGGATGATGGTAAAATGGACGGGCTAAGTTGCAGTGTCCGCACAGCGGACACCTGCCTAAGCAAGGCAGGTTCTATCCCAGTCGCCTCACTACAGAAAACAGCCCTTTTTGAGAACAAGGTGATTAACATTGAAGCCAGGGCAAAACAACAAATAGCACCTCAACGGTCTTTGCTCGGTCGTGGTGTTCGACTAGCCCGATATTAATCACCCAAATATACCGCATATTGACCATGCACTCCCCCCACACACAGACAACATATATACTGCATCACCATTCACAGCACAGAATCCTGTAGTGCTCCCGGGCCCACGGGATGGCCCAAGCGTTGCACCGGCAGTAGTTAGCCAGATGGGACTAACACCCTTGGTGGACGCGGACAAGCTTGGCGATGCACAACGCCGGATGGCACGCAGGTATGCTGAGATGGAACTGCAACAAGCCCTCATGTCGACAGCCGAACCCCAGGACCTCCCTGCAGCGGAGGCAAGGAACATGAGCTACACCCGTCTATTTTGGCGGGAGCTCAACGCCCACCTGGACACCGGTAACGATAGTATGGCACAAATCACCTTCGCGGGAAAAGATTTATAGATAAATTCGGAAAGTTATTCGATTTCACGCGCGAAGGGAAGCTCGGATATATACGGGGTGCTAACGACGGAAGAAGTGCGATCATGGGTCGTATACCGTTGACGGTGGAATTCCCAACTGGCATGACATACACAATACACGTCTTGGTAGTGCCAGATTTCCCGGGAACGATAGTGCTGGGTAAACCTGATCTGAAGATGATGGAAGCTCAGCTTTTATTAGGGCAGGATGTAATTAAGTATGGAAGGGGCCGACATGTGGCGGAATACCCCATACTTAACCCTAGTCCAGAACGTCCGGTAGATCATCCGTATAGGGGGTGGGCAGAAACGGCCACATGAATTCATAAGGGTCAAATCGAGCTTGGTTTTCCATGCATCTAAACGCCTCACAGAGGACGATAATGTGATGGAAAAGTTAAAACTATGGTACAAGGGATCGGAGCGTATACAGCCCGAGAACCTGTCGAAGGTGCCGAAACTTCTGGCTGACAGGTTGGATCGGGGCGAAGACATCACCATTATACTCCCGATACACCCCACCGTGATGTGGTGGAGGGATGTATTCGATAGGGTGGTCGATGACCCGATACCGATACCTAGTCGACAGGCTAAACCACTCATGGCATTCCGATTAGGATCAAGGCAGGATGGTCTGGCATACAGAACCAAACTACTGACCCGAAAGGTAGATGACATGCGGGACATTGCCTTTCAAATCTTTGCGGGGTTCTTTCACAAGTCGGCAGCGAAACAATACGCCGATATATTAATAGAACTTCAGGAATTTGCAACATGGGACAACCAGTCCACCACGCGATACCCAGGCAGGGACGCGAAGGATGAGGTTGAGGATCCGGACTCCATCTTAGAGTACCCGGATGACCCGAGAGACCAGAAACCGGTCGAAGAGATCATCGACGAAGTCGTGGCACGACGGTCAGGTTAACCAGACTTTGTTCGGGGTCTCAAGGCTCGGTTTCTGAAGAATAAAACACTGTTTGGACCCCTTGTAGCCGGCGGGGTGACGCACACCGCTGCTAAGATAGAGCGACAAGTGGGACAGACGATGCCTCGTCTCCGCGGATCGCGCCTCAGTTACAAGGAGGAGCAGATCTGCGAGGAAATGATCCAAGATATGTTGGCTAAACGGCTGATAGAACCGTCATGGTCGGAGTACCAAACACCGGTTCGGCTTGCACCAAAGCCGAATGGCAAGCAACGATTTTGCATCAACTACACGAGGCTCAATAAGATCATCAAGAGCGTCGAGGCACCAATACCCCGTATGCGGGATGGCCTCAACCGACTCCGGGATGCTAAGTTCTTTACAAAGCTAGACTTGAAGAATGGATTCTGGATCCCTTTGGATGTGGAGAGTCGGGCACTGACGGCCTTCGCCGCCGGCGGGAGATTGTACCAGTGGACAGTCCTCCCGATGGGATTGAAAACCGCCCCGGCTATCTTTCAGGATTGCATGAATCAAGCTCTGTCCGACCCGAAGTACGGTGATCCGAAGTTCACCGAAACTTACGGACATACTAACCAGTATAGCTTTTGTTACATCGATGATATCGTTATTTATTCAAAGACAGAAGCGGAGCACCTGGCTCACGTGTCAGACATCTTGAGACGCCTAGAAGCCTTCGGCCTCAGGTTGAACCTAGAGAAGTGTTCGTTCGCTAAGGACCACATCGATTATCTAGGGTACAGAGTCAAGGATGGGGTAATAGTGTTGAAGCCGGAGAAGCGGGACGCTATCCGTTCCCTTCCACGCCCAAACACACGCACAGCGCTGCACTCCTTCCTCAGTATGGCACAGGTGTACTCGGAATTTATCCCGAACTTCCAGGACTTTGTCAAACCATTACGGGACTTCTGCCTTCACGGCGACCCGGATGGCAAATGGCCGCCAAAGGCGGCGGAGGTAGACACGAAGCTAAAGGAGGCGTTGACACGAGACCCCCTCACAGAGGGCGGATCGGTCTTGGTTCTCCCCGACTTTGAGAAGCGTTTTGTGGGAGCAACCGACGCGTCGAAATACGCGGTCGGGGCCGTCTTACAACAATACGACTCTGACCACAAACAGTTGAGACCGATCATGTTCGTCAGCAAGAAGTTGACGCCCGAACAAGTCAACTACTGCATCAGACAACGCGAAGCGTTGGCGATGGTTTGGGCGTTCAGTCGGCTGAGGGAGTACTTGTGGGGTGCTCCGAACATATTGGTTCAAACAGATCACGCCAACCTTAGATGGCTCATGGACAGAAAACATACGGGACGACTGGCCCGATGGCAGTCGGAGCTTTCAAAGACACGTTGCCGGCGGGGATGGCATACATGGCCACCAACGCGCAAAGCTGGACACCGGGATATAGACCCGATTCTCAAGCTGAACTGTTGGACCAGCTGCAATGCATACGTCGCGTGTGCTGCGCGCAACACGAAGCTGAGGACTGGCAAGACCTGCTGGAGGAGATCGACACCCAGTCGGACATCCTCAGCGAGGGAGATATAAAACCGGGCCAGACCCATGAACATGAACACTCCTTTAACGCATTTTTCGCGGATAGGACGCAGTCGTTCTGGGTACCCCAGCATGTTCACCCTGAAAGTTTGGCGATTATCGCGGCTGCCGAGCGAACACACCGAACAGAGGGGGCTATAAGCCTAGTCACCAGTACTCTCCAGCTGGATGACATGGATATGACGGTGGCGAGCCCCGAGGTGTTTGGTCAGTTGGAGAAGAGCTCTAAGGAATGGGGCCCCTTCATTGCTCACGCTATTGACCCGATAGCAAATCCTGAGACGAGAGAAATAAGAGCCCATAAGAAAACGATGACCTGGCATGATAACCTCCTGTGGTATAAGGGGGCAGGCGGTAAGTGAGAAAAGACGCCTTCAAAGTGGACACTGTGGGACCACTCACCGCTCTGCTCTCAACTCACACACGGGAAGGGATAAAATGTCATGGTTCATTTCATGCAGGTTTTGGTGGCATGGCATGCAGAAATCCATTGCCGACACAGTCGACACATGCGAACACTGCAAGCAAACCAAGACACCACACAACAACGCTCAGAGAGGCCTTTAATATGGCGAATACAATCTTGTTGAGAACCTGTTCGAAACTTTGCATGTTGATTACGTAGGACCGCTACCGCGATCGGAGACCCACAATTATCGGTACATCCTGACAGCCATAGACCGCTTCTCGAATTATGTGGTCGCGGTACCAGTGGTGGAAAAGGATGCGGAATCGACATGCGAGGCACTGGTCGACCATGTCTTCCGATACACCGGAGTGCCGAAAAATGTGTACAGCGATCGGGGATCGGAGTTTACGAACGAACTCTCCGCTCGGCTGTCCACAGTGTGCGGCTTTAAGTGGAAATACGTAATTGCATATTCACCAGAGAGCAACGGCAAAATCGAGAGGGTCCATAGACCGCTCAAGGCCGCGCTTCAGCAGTATTGTCGCGATAATCAGCACATATGGCATTAAGGCCTTACCGTCTTTTGTGTTCTCCATGAACAACACCGCATCGAGGGCATTGGGCGGAAAAGCCACGGGCGCTTCCCCCAATCTTTTGGTATACGGGCAGCACTTAAGGATCCCGGAGGAGCTGGTGTTACCAAACCTCCCGGAAGGGGGCTTTTTCGAGCATGATGAGCTGATGGCCTGTCGCCTACGAGTCATGGCGGAAGCCAGACACTACGTCATGAAGGCGCGGGAGGCCGAAGAGGCTCACAAACAAAACCAGCAGACGCCGAACAAAGTTAAGTATGAGTCGGGGGAATACCATAAAGGGAACTTAGTCTTCCTGTACGTACCCCAGGTACCCAACTTGGTTAGCGTCAAACTCTTCCCGATGTGGCAAGGCCCTTACACTGTCCTAGAACAAGTAGGTGCTTTGACATACCGAATACAGGGAAAGGGTAAGACGCTAGTAGTACATGTACGGCGGCTGATGCGTTTTAACCCCATGCTGGATCGTAACGAAACGATGACGGAAGCGGTACAGAAGCTGGAACACAGTTTAAGGCCGCCGCCCAAGCGCCGAGACAAGACGGCCGAGGCGAAAGAGGACCCGACACAACCCTTGCCGGCCGCAGCCGAGGGGAATGATCCGAATAATAACGAAGCCGACGAAGTCGCGGCTGAACAAGCCGACGCTTCCGAGGGGGACGTTATCGCGCCAGGGCCGACCAACCACCTGCAGTCGGAACAGGAGAAGGTCGAACCGGTGCCGAGACGCCCACCAGCTGAATCAAAGCTGAGGTCGGCCGGCGACTTGAAAACCATGCACTGGCACGTCGGAAAAGATATACCTTCTTCGGCCACAGGCACACGTCGGCGACGATTGCCTCAACGATTTTTTCCTCATGAAAGTGAGAGAATGGGAGCCGCAGACTCGGGTCACGCGCACAAGCAAGGCAATCAAGGCCGAGCCGCCTGTACTGCAGTTCTATCGATCACACCAGGACCTCGACGAGCCGGAATCGCGGACTTTTCATCCAGTATACCGCGACTCCAACCAAGTCGAAACGTTCTGGAAAGGCATCACGGACAGGTCCGAAGGCTACACGCCGTGGCAAATACAAGCGTGGCCTAGGATGGTGCTGGATTACTCATTCGATCTACAGCACGGTCGAATCCCCCTACGGGTGTGGGATGAGATAGTAGCCGAGGGCATAGCGACCCATCTCATCGGGGCACCACCACCAGGCAAACATAAGAAAGCCAAATTAGGACAGGCAAAGAGGCGCAAGCTAGCCTAGCTCAGCATGCCGTGTGACACCTCACAAGCATAGTTCACGCGGATAGTATGCGAGATCCAAAGACCAATACTGGGTAGCAACAGTAAGAAACTAGCCATAGGAAAGGGACACGGCTTTGGACTCCATATCGGTTAAGATACTACCCAAGTCCATTCTTCTTAGAGATAGCAAAAGAGAGCCTAACATGACATGATACACGGGAAAATTCCCTGCCTTACCCTCCGTGAGGTGCGACGGCCCTGAAGGTATCTTGTCGGGCTAGTAGTTGGTGTTCCTCCAGGGGTCGGAATAGCTTCGGGCTAACTATGTTGACGCGCAGCAATGCCCGTCGATGTGGTTTGCATTGCACATTATACCCACCTCCTCTCGAGTTGCACACCCGCCTCCCGCGGCAATGGCATGAGTGGTGTATGATAAGTTATTCCCCACAGAGTGTCTTAGATATTATGCTCGCTCTTGTTTGCTCTTTGTTTGGATGGAAGGGGCTCTAACGACGGCCCTACGTATACACATAAGCATATCTATACCAATAAGAAATATAACATGTCCCTATTTACATACCGCCGCAAATCGCGCAGTACGGCGAGGGTGGAACACGCGGACAGCAAAGATGACCGAGGCATGGGTGCACGGTGACACCCGCGTTGTCACGCTATTGACCAGCGTTTGAAAACGAGCAGAGAGTCGAACACCGACACGAGAACAACACACACATAGCACATTGCTCGTTGTGCTTGGGCTGACATACAGATATATATACATACGAACTCACGGACATATACGTGATATAGGCACCTAGCGGTGTATGTTTGGCACCGAACATCTGGTGGAGCAGTATCTGGGATTCCTCCTGGCGTGCGTGGCTTCGGTCCTGGTGATACTGATAGTACACCTAGGATTACGGACGATCGCGGGAGAAGGGCAACGGCTCCCTTCATCCGCGCGGGACAGTCCGGCCGGAACGACCCCGGCAGCTAGCCCGGTGGCGGACTGGCGTCGCGAAGCGGAGCAGCTGGACGAACCAGACCCATCTGAGGAAGCGAACTTCAGGTGCGGTCACATACATCACAATGACCACTCTGAGCAGTGGCGCAAACAACCTTGCAAGCAAGGGCGCACAGGGAAACGAAACCCTGCAGCGCAACCTTGGCGGTCCCAATACACCGCTCACACCCGCTCAACCTTCAGGTGGCACAACTCAGGCTAGTGTTGTGACCACACCGAAATCCCCACGGGGAAAAGCTGAAGTCGAGTCGGAGATGTTGACAACCCCTATGAAGTCATCGGCTGACGAGGGGGAGGCACCGACTGAGGACAGCAGTACACCTGCATCGCAACACACGGATGAGGACGTCGATCCCGAAGGGCTAAACACTCCTCAACACTCGGGATTCGGATGGATCCCAGAGGAAGACGAGAGCCTATATTATGGCGAAGAATTGAGCCTCATGCGGATGGACGCTAGGGAGGAAGCACGCTTGAGATACTGGAAGAAAATCGGCGATGAGGATAGACTCAAGCCCGACGCTTACAGTGACAAGCTGAACCCGCCCGAAGAGAAGCGGCCCGATAAGCAGCCACGGCCCATGGATCCGGCGTACCAGCATCACCGCTGCCCGCCACCGGAGCCGACGGCACATTGGGGCAGGGACGAAGTATTCCCCGCGTACTTTCATGCCTCCGATAACATATTCGGGGTATACGGACCGATCGACCGTCCGATATACGCGTATTCGGAACGGGGCCCGGTACCGCCGCGAACGTGGATGGTCGTAGCACCCGGAGTGCGTAGGCCATATCGCATCGACACGGAAACGATGTTGAGAGGTATGGACCTACACCTGAACCAAGACCCAGATCGGAAAAGGGAGGAGTATCAGAAACCGGTACGACGCGTAGAGTACACCGAAAGGCGTATGATCCACTGACGCGTAGAGTACACCGGATCTACCCACCTTATCCAGATATCACGGATGCGGAGCGCAGGCTGCGGCTACAATGCCCGGCGCTCGCACACACAACCAACGAACGAACGTTCCCGTTCACACCGTCTAAGGAGCCGTACCGAATACGATTGGTGTGCAACCAGGTTAATTGGGTCCCAGACCCGCACTTGTTCGAGGCAACCCTCGCAAAATTAACCTGCTGCCACCAAAGCCTCCACTCGAAATACGATTGGTGGACACCCAGTGGGTCCCAGACCCGCACTTGTTCGAGGCAAACCCTCGCAAGATTAACCTGCCGCCACCAAAGCCTCCACTCGACGAACGGGGCTTCTCGAACTACCTTGACAAAGCGAGGTACGAGCCCACCGAATAGGACAACGTCCTGAGGGTACAGTGTGAAGGGTCAAAGAAACGCGGGAGAGGATGGGGTCCGAGATGCTCGCGGAGATGGCACCTCACGGAAAGAGCGTATGCGTCACCAGAGCGATACGGGCCTCACCGATGTCCAGATCACGCATACAACAATGACATCGAATTGATATCCTGCGCACAATTACCGCCATGTTTCGGATGGGATGTCCCACACACATGGGGGTCTCACGACAACCCGTTACCGGGGATCGCTCGGTATAAGTCGATGGACGAGGACCGAATGAGATTTACCAAAACCTTGTTCGAGCAAGCCAAATCGCTGCGAGGATGGGTGGGATTGGAGGACTATCAGCGAAAACACGCCCAACGGTTCTACTGCATCTGGGAGGATCCGAGATGTCTACTCGAACCACACGAGCTCAGAAAGTTGCAGTGGTCGCAGGAAGATATCAATTCTTACTACAGACTGCTCGAACTTTCGGGTATCCGATTGCCCGAGGAGGTCAAGGCATACCGAGCCTACTACCTTCGGAGCAAACATGACCAACCCTGGGACCTCAGGGTTGAAGAGAATGTACTCGCATACTATAGGCAGGTCTTAGGCATACCCAAGCCTCCCCTCCCTAGTATGTAGGTCGCGAGGCATAAGACGACGAATAACTGAGCGTTTCCGAGGTGCGGCTCGGCTACGGCAGCAGTATTACGTACGGTTCCAACACGAGCATCGGCTCGCGTGGCTGCTGACTATATACCGGCAGTTGACGAGGAGCGATGACCCAAACACATCCCGCATCGCCAACCAGTTAGCCGATCCTGACGAGAACGTTCCGAACACATATCGGGGCCGCGCGAGAGGCTTCGAACAATGGATCGAACGATTCAGGGTACAGGACGCACTGGGTTGGGACAGACTTGTACAAGCCAATGGGTTCCGATGGCACAAAATAACTCAACGGTTGGATTACATCTACCACTATCGACATGAGTGGCCGTACTGGAGACAACTGTGTGAATACCAGCTGGGGAAGATCATTGGCCACTTCTCCCCAGTCATGAGGTATATCGCGCCACAGCACTCGGTAGTCGGAGAAGACTTGACCTGGTCAGAGACAAGGGCTGGGAAAGAAAGCCTAGACCGGGACATTGACAATCCAGCGGAGGATCAGCCCGCCTGGAGGTGGCAACCACCATCACCGTCTAGCGAAGAGGAGTTCACGAACTCCCTCGAGCAAGCATGCTTCGATGAATAAGCATAGACGCGTTTTGAGACCCAGCCAATGGGTTGTATATATATTCTTAGACACTTCTACCTTCGCCACAGCGAAGTAGATACTTGCCGGGTGGCAATAAGAAATGTCTGCAGACAACAAAACCAAACAAGCAACGCCGAATATGCCAACGGCACCCTTGACACTGGCATAGCGCCCGTTCATCCCTATGATGGACGAGGATGCACGGGGGTATTGAACAATTGAGAGCAATGCCTCGTATTCTCGGGATCACAGATCCTTCGGACGGATTAGGGCCGAGACATATGCTAGGGACGAGGAACCTTAGAATTGCTCGGAGATCTGCTTCAAATCAGATGCAGACCGCCCAGTAATTTTCGGATCACAGATCCTTAAGACGGCGAAGGGATGGTTTGACTGCGACATGATTAGACCGTTGTACGTCTATAGCAGATCGCCATAGAAGAGGGGGAGGAGATAGTTCAAAATTCAAATTCAAATTTGAACTCGAAAATCTCCAAATCAAATTTGCATTTTGTAAGCACCGGACGTATTGCTGTTGACATTCAAGACAACAACAAAAATTATTTTTTCATTTTTGTGTCAGATTTTCATTTTTGTGACAGTTTTTCATTTTTGTGACAAAAATTCAAATTTTCAAATTTAACTGTAACATTTCGCGAAAATTTACGATATTTTGCGGACGAAT
>WBZZ01002106.1:95000-112500 GCA_019918135.1 Paulinella micropora
TGGGGTTGGAGGGGGGGGGGGGGGGGGGGGGGCGGGGGGGAGGGACGGTTTCGGGTGGGATTAATATTCTCCCGGGCCATCATTGGCAATTAAATAGTAAAAAAAAAAATTAAATAAAATAAAATCAGCCTGATTTTTTTTTATTATTTAAAAAAAAAAAAAAAAAAAAAAAAGATTGACAGTCACCTGCTATTAATATTAATATCACTGATTTTTTACTATTATTCAGTTTCCCCTAGCCTTCGGCGAAGGAACAGGCTGAAGGTAAAAATTTTGAACGGTTGAAGTTCAAGTAGCCGGCATACGCCGATTTATTAGTATTAATATTAGATGATATTCTAGTTAGGAAAAAAGAGTGTGTGGCACGGTGTGTGTCTGTCTGCCTGTCTGTCTGTCTGTCTCTCTCTCTCTCTCTCTCTCTCTCCCTCTCTCCCTCTCTCTCTCTCTCTCTCTCTCTCTCTCTCTCTCTCTCTCTCTGAGGCTCTCTCTCTCTCTCTCTTTCCTTCTTTCTTTTTTTTTTCTTGCTTTCTTGCTTTCTTTTCTTTCTTCTGTTTCCTTCGCTCTCTCTCTCTCTCTCTCTCTCTCTCTATCTATCTATCTCTTTCTTTCTCTCTCTCTCTCTCTCTCTCTCAGTTTCTCTCTCTCTCTCTCTCTCTCTCTCTCTCTTTGTCTCTCTCTCTATCTCTCTCTCTCTCTCTCTTTGTCGGTTCTAATCAAAAGATATTATTTAATGTAAGCCGGGGTATTTATCCTTCCAATTCCACAGCACTCTGAAAATAACCTAATCTTCCTCCTCCACAAAGAGAGGAAACCAGTATGGCGGAAAATGTAGGAGACTGTCAGAGCCAAGCAACAAAAAGGGAAAAGAGAGGCATTTCCCAGTGTCACCCCTAACGATAATATTATACTGCTTAAAAAAGTAGTACCGGTTATGAATCTTAATATTATCGTTTTCAACCGGCTCAAAAGTATATAAATAAAAACGGATATAACTACATCTTAAAGAGATATAGCTCTTCTATTGTAATGCCCCCAACGATAGCTCGTAAAAAGTCGGTAATACAACCAAACACAGTCCTCAAGAATGAGAATGATGTCTCGTTGTATTAGCTCAGTGAAGCCAAAAAGGAAAACGGCAACAGACCAGGAATAAAATGGCATCAGGTCCAATCCGGACAAATAATACTGAAAAACAAGCTGGTGCACCTGTCACCAGGAAAAGGTATTTTTTACCGGCTATCCGGGGGGTGATGCCTACAGTACCCCCTCCCGATTTTATGACGGAAATAGCATTTTCGTCATACACCTTCTGATTTCTTTCTGCAAATAGTATGCGCTATGGAGTCATGCCACACAGCGCATCGACCCACGGATAGACGCTAAAAGACGATAAATATATCCTCATACGGCACGTCAAAGCGGATTCTCTAGCCTTTCTTGTAAATTTTGAATTCCTTCCCCTCAATTTCTTTTTTTCTTTTTTTTTTTTCAGCAGTATGTCAAGAACAAACGTACAATTAATAAAAAAAAATACAAGCAACGTGGTGCTGTAGTACGATTCCCCCTTTGATCTCCTTCTTCTTCTTATCATTATCATTATTATTATTATTATTATTCACAGGGAGATCGTAAGTACATTGTCTTTTTTAATGACATACCCTTGTATAAGGCGGATATCCTATGATATAGTATTAGGGGGCCAGTCCTAATAGCTATATCCGAAGTCGAGGTGTATGTACCCGACCCTGCGATATACCGACACAAGTAGAGATTGACCGTGCTCAGGTACGACAGTATATAATCTATCGTAAAAAATAATTTAATGAAAGTTTCAGAGAACATTTCATTTTCGAGAACATCATCCCAGGACTTGGAAAGGGTCATACCCGGGAACACCATCGCTCAATACACTAGCGATCCCCGTATACGGTGTAGTATCATCGTCGATCGACCTTTCGCACTCGTATGTTGCGATCGAATGCCAAGTTATATCACTGAGTCTTTTTAATATTCATATTGATAACTGATGATGCATGATCAAATCATGATACGCCGTGGGCAATCAATCAGTTTATTTGAGACGCATAAAGAAAAATAGTTTCTTTGTCACTGCCTTCGTCGTCTGGCGCGGATTTCTTTGCCTGGTGGAGGACCACCAACAAAAGTCAGATCGAACTTTGACTGTTCGAGAATGTCCCAGATCTTATTAGGGATTCCGCCCAACGATAATTCAAAAGGGACATCAAGCACTCCTCTTGGCAGTGTCTGAATGGTTCACGCAGTGTAATCCTTGTCTCTGGGAGTAATTGTATCATCCCATGTCTCGAGACTTTTTGCGTCTTTATATACTGGCAGATAATGTCTTGCCTTTGGAACCTCAACCGGGTCCATACTTCTCCAGAACTGGAGTATCGGTTGTACTATCTTTGCGGCTGATGATGTTTTGAGTGTCCGTGTGACACGCATCTGTCGTGGGACCGCCACGACCCGCATCAAGTATAAGTCTGAGAGAGTGTCATCAGCGACATGTTGTTCCGCTGGTCTCATCAGATAGAAAACATTTTTCACCCATGCGATGGTTGCTATCGCATCGCCTTCCTTCCATCGCTCATGGACAATCTCAACGTTGCCCGCGTTTGGGTCAGTGTCCGTCCCCTCCTCCTCCTGGTGGACGTCCTTTGATCTCATCGACCTCATCGCCTTCCTCGGTTGGTCGTTGATAAGATCATTCCGCGCTCTCCTTAGCTGCGCCTCTGTGATCTTCTCCTTCTTTCCGCTATGCTCTCGCGGAGACTTGGACTGAGTCCCCACCGCGCTTATGCGGTCAGTCTTCTCCTTGCTGTCCACCTCACTCTCCTCCTTCTCAGCTATCGGTGCCCGATAAGCATCGTCTTGGTCTATGCCAGCCTCCTTGTGGATGGGCGGCACCTCTTTGAAATCATCCTTCATCCGTTTTAACGCCTCCTCAACGGATTCATCTTCCAGTAAGAAGGGATCATACTTAATCAGCCTTCTTACATTCACAATTTGCACCTTCCCTCTACCCCTGATCTTGTAATTCAGAGGTCCCGTCTGTTTCATAATCTGATAAGGTCCTTTCCAGTGAGTGAACAGCTTAGAGCTGACTCCCTTCGGGACTTGAGGATGGTACAATAGTACAATATCCCCGACCTGGAACTTGATCTGATCCAAGTGCGCTTGTCGCACCCCTTCAGCATCAGTCTTTCGGCGCTCCGCCTCTCTATGCGCCCTGACTATTTGTTCCGCCTCCATCTTCACTCTAAGTCTCATCCCAAACAACTCATCCGCATCCGCCCAAGTGTCTTTTGGGTGAAGGAGCGAAGTCGGGATATCAGGCTCACGCCCATATACTAACTGATATGGCGAGATTGAGCTCTTCGAGCCTCCTAACGCCGTAGAGGGTAGACAGTTCATTGCAAACGCAAATGATGGTGCTGCCTCGACCCATGCTCTTTGATTCTCCTTCTTCGTGCAATACATCTTTAGCGAGGCTTTGAGGGGTCTGTGTACCCGCTCGATTTTCCCATTTGCTCGCGGGTTATAGGCAGTAACATATTGCCATTTCATCCCGTAATACTTAGATAGTTTGTCGATGACCTCGTTATTAAAGTCCGAGCCTCGATCAGAACATATCTTTCTTGGTACTCCGATCTGTGAGATGATCCTATCGATCAGCGCCTCGGCCGTCGTCTTGCCGGTAACGTCTTTGACAGGGATGATCCACACATAGTTGGTGGCTCTGTCAATAGCCGTAAGGAGGTATTTGTAACCATCCTTCGATTCTGGGAAAGGTCCCACATGATCAATGTGTATAAACTCAAACATCCCCGCATGAAGAGGAAATTCGCCAATCAGGCCGAAATTTGCCTTCAGTGGTGTTTTGTTTATCTTGCACGGGATGCATGCATCCACCGCCTGATCTATCTCCTCCTTCATCTTCTTCCACCAGAATCGCCTCGCTACGAACATATGAGTTCGTTGTCGACCCGGATGCGCCAAAAGTGGGCAATTGTGGGCTGCGACAAATATAAATCGTCTCAGACTCTCCGGTACCCAAAGGGTCCATTTGTCCGGCTGTGACGCATAGCGACCGTGAAGGCCCTTGTACCACAGTAGACCATCTCTCCATCCCATCTATCTTATCTTATCTTATCTCATCTCATCTCATCTCATCTCATGTCATCTCATCTCATCTCATCTCATCTCATCTCATCTCATCTCATCTCATCTCATCTCATCTCATCTCATCCATCCCATCCCGTCCCATCTCATCTCATCTCATCTCATCTTATCCTATCCTATCCTATCCTATCTTACCTTACCTTACCTTACCTTACCTTACCTCACCTTACCTCACCTCACTCACTTCACCTCACCTCACCTCACCTGACCTGACCTGACCTGACCTGACCTGACCTGACCTGATCTGATCTGATCTTATCTATTTATCTTCCTTCCTTCCTTCCTTCCTTCCTTGCTTGCTTCTTCCTTCTTTCCGTTCTCTTTCTTTGTTGTTGTTGTTGTTGTTGTTGTTGTTGTTGATCATGATGTTGATGACGTTGATGATGAATGTTGTTGTTGTTGTTGTTGTTGTTGTTGCTGCTGCTGCTACTTTGCCTAGTGGTAAAAGAGCGCACTTAGTCATGAGTGAGGAGAGGGACAAAGCGGAGACCGACAAGGCGGAGACCGATAGCCATTGGTCCTGGGGGAAAACTATCTATCACAACCCAGCTGGTATTTGTTTCAACGCACATGCATGCATACATGCAGCACATACGTACATACATACATACATACATACATACATACATTACATACATACATTACATACATACATACATACATACATAGATCCCCGGTTCATGGTGCCTAAGTACTGCAAGTGGATGGGTTGGACAATCAATTTTGGCTGGTTTAGTGAGGAGGCAAGGCGGAGGAGGGCTGAGGCAGCCAGCGGGACTACTCAAAGACCCGAATCTAAGGAGAAGTCATGAGGCTGGACCATCAGCTTTGGCTGGTTTACTGAGGCAAGGCGGATTTCAAAGATAGCTCCTTCTATACTGTTGTTTATGTTTCGCATAATTATTATCAATTCATATATAGTGGACATTATTCGAGGCTAGTCGAAGACTGCAATAAATTCTTGAAACCGCTTGGAACCTTGCAATGTCCTCTGAGAGTCAAACCTCGGGCCTTTACGCTTCCTGGCTAATCACTGCTGTCGGCGGTTAAGTGACGGACCCCATGCAACTGATTTGAGTAATAATTTGTAGTTGGATGGACTGGGGATTACGGAACCTCAAGTGTCCTTGCTCACCCCGTTGCATGGAGGGATGATCGTCCGTACAGAGCTTGGGCTGGTGCTTGGAATCGGGTTCGGGGCTTGGGGTTGGAGGGGAGATTGGGGTTGGAGGGGGGGGGGGGGCGGGGGGGAGGGACGGTTTCGGGTGGGATTAATATTCTCCCGGGCCATCATTGGCAATTAAATAGTAAAAAAAAAAATTAAATAAAATAAAATCAGCCTGATTTTTTTTTATTATTTAAAAAAAAAAAAAAAGAAAGATTGACAGTCACCTGCTATTAATATTAATATCACTGATTTTTTACTATTATTCAGTTTCCCCTAGCCTTCGGCGAAGGAACAGGCTGAAGGTAAAAATTTTGAACGGTTGAAGTTCAAGTAGCCGGCATACGCCGATTTATTAGTATTAATATTAGATGATATTCTAGTTAGGAAAAAAGAGTGTGTGGCACGGTGTGTGTCTGTCTGCCTGTCTGTCTGTCTGTCTGTCTCTCTCTCTCTCTCTCTCTCTCTCTCTCTCCCTCTCTCCCTCTCTCTCTCTCTCTCTCTCTCTCTCTCTCTCTGAGGCTCTCTCTCTCTTTCCTTCTTTCTTTTTTTTTTCTTGCTTTCTTGCTTTCTTTTCTTTCTTCTGTTTCCTTCGCTCTCTCTCTCTCTCTCTCTCTCTCTCTCTATCTATCTATCTCTTTCTTTCTCTCTCTCTCTCTCTCTCTCTCTCTCTCTCTCTCAGTTTCTCTCTCTCTCTCTCTCTCTCTCTCTCTCTCTTTGTCTCTCTCTCTCTCTCTCTCTTTGTCGGTTCTAATCAAAAGATATTATTTAATGTAAGCCGGGGTATTTATCCTTCCAATTCCACAGCACTCTGAAAATAACCTAATCTTCCTCCTCCACAAAGAGAGGAAACCAGTATGGCGGAAAATGTAGGAGACTGTCAGAGCCAAGCAACAAAAAGGGAAAAGAGAGGCATTTCCCAGTGTCACCCCTAACGATAATATTATACTGCTTAAAAAAGTAGTACCGGTTATGAATCTTAATATTATCGTTTTCAACCGGCTCAAAAGTATATAAATAAAAACGGATATAACTACATCTTAAAGAGATATAGCTCTTCTATTGTAATGCCCCCAACGATAGCTCGTAAAAAGTCGGTAATACAACCAAACACAGTCCTCAAGAATGAGAATGATGTCTCGTTGTATTAGCTCAGTGAAGCCAAAAAGGAAAACGGCAACAGACCAGGAATAAAATGGCATCAGGTCCAATCCGGACAAATAATACTGAAAAACAAGCTGGTGCACCTGTCACCAGGAAAAGGTATTTTTTACCGGCTATCCGGGGGGTGATGCCTACAGTACCCCCTCCCGATTTTATGACGGAAATAGCATTTTCGTCATACACCTTCTGATTTCTTTCTGCAAATAGTATGCGCTATGGAGTCATGCCACACAGCGCATCGACCCACGGATAGACGCTAAAAGACGATAAATATATCCTCATACGGCACGTCAAAGCGGATTCTCTAGCCTTTCTTGTAAATTTTGAACTCCTTCCCCTCAATTTCTTTTTTTCTTTTTTTTTTTCAGCAGTATGTCAAGAACAAACGTACAATTAATAAAAAAAAATACAAGCAACGTGGTGCTGTAGTACGATTCCCCCTTTGATCTCCTTCTTCTTCTTATCATTATCATTATTATTATTATTATTATTCACAGGGAGATCGTAAGTACATTGTCTTTTTTAATGACATACCCTTGTATAAGGCGGATATCCTATGATATAGTATTAGGGGGCCAGTCCTAATAGCTATATCCGAAGTCGAGGTGTATGTACCCGACCCTGCGATATACCGACACAAGTAGAGATTGACCGTGCTCAGGTACGACAGTATATAATCTATCGTAAAAAATAATTTAATGAAAGTTTCAGAGAACATTTCATTTTCGAGAACATCATCCCAGGACTTGGAAAGGGTCATACCCGGGAACACCATCGCTCAATACACTAGCGATCCCCGTATACGGTGTAGTATCATCGTCGATCGACCTTTCGCACTCGTATGTTGCGATCGAATGCCAAGTTATATCACTGAGTCTTTTTAATATTCATATTGATAACTGATGATGCATGATCAAATCATGATACGCCGTGGGCAATCAATCAGTTTATTTGAGACGCATAAAGAAAAATAGTTTCTTTGTCACTGCCTTCGTCGTCTGGCGCGGATTTCTTTGCCTGGTGGAGGACCACCAACAAAAGTCAGATCGAACTTTGACTGTTCGAGAATGTCCCAGATCTTATTAGGGATTCCGCCCAACGATAATTCAAAAGGGACATCAAGCACTCCTCTTGGCAGTGTCTGAATGGTTCACGCAGTGTAATCCTTGTCTCTGGGAGTAATTGTATCATCCCATGTCTCGAGACTTTTTGCGTCTTTATATACTGGCAGATAATGTCTTGCCTTTGGAACCTCAACCGGGTCCATACTTCTCCAGAACTGGAGTATCGGTTGTACTATCTTTGCGGCTGATGATGTTTTGAGTGTCCGTGTGACACGCATCTGTCGTGGGACCGCCACGACCCGCATCAAGTATAAGTCTGAGAGAGTGTCATCAGCGACATGTTGTTCCGCTGGTCTCATCAGATAGAAAACATTTTTCACCCATGCGATGGTTGCTATCGCATCGCCTTCCTTCCATCGCTCATGGACAATCTCAACGTTGCCCGCGTTTGGGTCAGTGTCCGTCCCCTCCTCCTCCTGGTGGACGTCCTTTGATCTCATCGACCTCATCGCCTTCCTCGGTTGGTCGTTGATAAGATCATTCCGCGCTCTCCTTAGCTGCGCCTCTGTGATCTTCTCCTTCTTTCCGCTATGCTCTCGCGGAGACTTGGACTGAGTCCCCACCGCGCTTATGCGGTCAGTCTTCTCCTTGCTGTCCACCTCACTCTCCTCCTTCTCAGCTATCGGTGCCCGATAAGCATCGTCTTGGTCTATGCCAGCCTCCTTGTGGATGGGCGGCACCTCTTTGAAATCATCCTTCATCCGTTTTAACGCCTCCTCAACGGATTCATCTTCCAGTAAGAAGGGATCATACTTAATCAGCCTTCTTACATTCACAATTTGCACCTTCCCTCTACCCCTGATCTTGTAATTCAGAGGTCCCGTCTGTTTCATAATCTGATAAGGTCCTTTCCAGTGAGTGAACAGCTTAGAGCTGACTCCCTTCGGGACTTGAGGATGGTACAATAGTACAATATCCCCGACCTGGAACTTGATCTGATCCAAGTGCGCTTGTCGCACCCCTTCAGCATCAGTCTTTCGGCGCTCCGCCTCTCTATGCGCCCTGACTATTTGTTCCGCCTCCATCTTCACTCTAAGTCTCATCCCAAACAACTCATCCGCATCCGCCCAAGTGTCTTTTGGGTGAAGGAGCGAAGTCGGGATATCAGGCTCACGCCCATATACTAACTGATATGGCGAGATTGAGCTCTTCGAGCCTCCTAACGCCGTAGAGGGTAGACAGTTCATTGCAAACGCAAATGATGGTGCTGCCTCGACCCATGCTCTTTGATTCTCCTTCTTCGTGCAATACATCTTTAGCGAGGCTTTGAGGGGTCTGTGTACCCGCTCGATTTTCCCATTTGCTCGCGGGTTATAGGCAGTAACATATTGCCATTTCATCCCGTAATACTTAGATAGTTTGTCGATGACCTCGTTATTAAAGTCCGAGCCTCGATCAGAACATATCTTTCTTGGTACTCCGATCTGTGAGATGATCCTATCGATCAGCGCCTCGGCCGTCGTCTTGCCGGTAACGTCTTTGACAGGGATGATCCACACATAGTTGGTGGCTCTGTCAATAGCCGTAAGGAGGTATTTGTAACCATCCTTCGATTCTGGGAAAGGTCCCACATGATCAATGTGTATAAACTCAAACATCCCCGCATGAAGAAGAAATTCGCCAATCAGGCCGAAATTTGCCTTCAGTGGTGTTTTGTTTATCTTGCACGGGATGCATGCATCCACCGCCTGATCTATCTCCTCCTTCATCTTCTTCCACCAGAATCGCCTCGCTACGAACATATGAGTTCGTTGTCGACCCGGATGCGCCAAAAGTGGGCAATTGTGGGCTGCGACAAATATAAATCGTCTGAGACTCTCCGGTACCCAAAGGGTCCATTTGTCCGGCTGTGACGCATAGCGACCGTGAAGGCCCTTGTACCACAGTAGACCATCTCTCCATCCCATCTCCTTCATCTGATCTTTGATCGCTTTCGTCATTCGTAGGTCATCCGGGTTCTGATATAACTGTATCAGTTCTTTAAACTCCGGATCTTGAGCCTGTTGTTGCCTCTATGCGGTAGGCGAGGTTTATGGATAGTACCATCTTCTAGCCGTACCCCGATTCTTTCCGGGTCATCGTCTAGGTCACTTCTCCGCTCTTGAGGAGGCTCCGCATAAACTTCCTGCGTCTCCTCTTCCTCTCTTCTGTTCGCCTTCGCATTCTCATATCTCATAGGACCACTCAGCGTCCTCCTGGGTATGTAGCTCACAACATATCCCGTGATCCGGGCCTTGTGGACTGTACCGTAGACCTGTGCGGTCATATCGGACTCCACTCGCCATCTCCATCGCCTCAATGTGGCTGACCTCATACACCTTGTCAGTGGACAAGTGTTCCATCTCCACCGTGGACACCAACGCCGATACTTCTGAGTTAAACTCTAGCCTAGAGAGGCTATCAGCGACCACATTTCGCTTTCCCGGTAGATGGACCATTGTAAAATCGAAACAAGACAAGAACGCTTGCCACCGCGCCAGCCGTCCCGTCTGTTCATGATTCATCAACCATAACAGGTTATGATGATCAGTTCTGACAGTAAATTGAGGTCCTCCCCACAAATACTCTCTGAGCCTCTTGAGGGCCCATACTACCGCCAACGCCTCTCTTTGCCTTGTGCAATAGTTTCTCTCCGCCGCACACAACTTCCTACTAATAAACATGATTGGGCGTAATTTCTTCTCCTCATCCTCTTGTTGTAATACAGCCCCAATCGCAAACTTAGATGCGTCTGTATCGACTACGAATTGTTTCGTAAATCGGGCATCGTTAACACCAGTCCTCCGTCTTTCGGGTCTTTGTAAATGAGATCTTTGAGCGCATGAAACGCTTGCAAAGCCTCTTCGTCCCACTTCTCAAAGTCTCCAAAATCTATCATTTTCTCCACTTTAGCCCGTGTTGCACCCCAATCGGGTATAAACTGGCTATAGTATTGCGCCATCGCAAGGAATGAGTGCAATTCAGTGCGGTTCTTCGGTATCGGTCGATTCATAATCTCCTCCCTCTTCTCTTTGGATATCGAGACTCGATTATGGGAGATCTCGTACCCTAAGTATGTCACACTCGTCTTGGCAAGTTGACACTTCTTTAGATTGCACTTCAGGCCAAAAGCTCCGATGCGCCTGAATATATCGGACAAATGATCGATATGCTCCTCCATTGTGTTAGAGTATACGATAATGTCATCGATATAGCAAAATGCATATTCTCCCGCCTTCTGTCCCCGCCTTCTCATAAAGCCACCGTCAGATAAATCATCGTACTGACTGCTCAACATCTTCTGCATCGCCTTCTGGAAAAGTCCTGGGGCTTGCTTGAGGCCCATCGGAAGCACTTTCCATTGGTATATTTCCATACCCACCACAAACGCCGTCAGCCATCTGGACTTTTCCTCCAGTGGTATCTGCCAGAAGCCATTCTTAAGGTCAATGACCGAATAGAATTTTGCATTCCGCAGTACTCTCCTTCCTTCTTCTAATGTCGGGAGAGGATTTCTCTCTTCCTCCAGCACCTTGTTAACACGAGCATAGTTAACTGTCAGGCGCCATTCTCCTCCTGGCTTCGGCACTATTCTCGGTTGTGAGACTATTGAGGATGTTGATCTCTCAATAAAGTCCTCATTGAGCAGCTGTCTTGCTAGCTCCTCCGCTATCTTCGCCTCATGTATACTCAAATTCGCCCTTCGTGGTGCCGGTGACGGCTCCGCACCCGGTATTTTGTAAATAACCGCAGTGAAATCTTCAGGCTTGACACCACCTGCATGTGGAGGGTCAAAAATTTCCTTGTTCGCCTCTAATTTGGCTTTTAAAAGCTCCTTCTCCTTCTCCGTGCCTACTCCTTCTTCCAATATTTTCCGCGCCGCCTCTTGAAAATCTTCATCAGACATCTGCTTATGCTGCTTGAGGGGTTCTCTGTCCTCCTCCAAGCCTAAGTCCTCTTCCGAGACATCATCTAGGCCCGTCTTTTCATACGTGACCGTGTCCGGCTCATCATCTTTACCGAGCTCCACCAGCATGTCAATGAGTCTCGCGTATTGCAAAGGAGCTTTACGGGTGTAAAAACCATCAAAGCATGTGAATGCTTGCGGTATCAATTTCAACTTGTCGAGGTCTCTGAGCTTCAGCTTGTATGCACTGCTCTGCTCACGAGTTCCCATACGACAAGCCACCACTAGCTGTTGCTTGCGAGAGGGTACCGGTATAGGATGATCAATAAGCCGGTCCCTTATTTCCTGCGCCCATATCGCCTTCTCATTATATGGCAGGATAATAGTATACGGCTTATTATTTTCGAATAAAGTCCGTAAGCATTTCTTCACTTCAGACAGTGAACGCGGCCACGTGGGCTCGTCACCCCAGAAATCAGTAATAAAACTTTTAATAGTTTCTGGTGGAGTATCCGGGATTCGCCCCGTTCTCCTTGGTACAAACTCCTCCCTTTTTTCTTCTCCTACTTTCGCATGGAAACAGTATCCGTTAGTAATATGGACATCTGTTCCTACTCCTTCCGCGAATCTCGCCAACGACGGGCTTCTTTGTGCGACACATATAATCTCCTCCTTTCGCTTCTCGATTAAGTCATCAATAGACTTTTTGTCCCAATGGCATGTCGGAACTGTGACAGTGCACACTTGGGATTCCCAATTGTCGGTCCAGGACAGTTCATCCGGTCTTACGATCATGGGGGTGAACGTACACCTCAAGTGCCTCATGTGCGATGGCCATCTTTTTGTGATCCGTCGCTAGACTCAGCTCATAAGCCTCATAAGAGTCAGTAGCGTTGAAGGGATCAATATCGTTCTCTTCTCCTCTTTTTACTCCATATATCACTCGCCGTGCGGCGCAATCAATCACAGCCCCCATCGTAGCCAATTGGTCATACGATAGTAATATTGACCCGTGGTAACCGGTGACGACATAGAGGTCCATACGGTATACTCGTGCGGATTTCAATTTAAAGGTCAGTGTGATGATTCCCGTGATATCCGTCCGGCTGCTCACTCCTTTGAGAGTGCCCGTTGACTTTTTTATATTTCCGTCCACCCAGTCCCGGTATCGATTAAAAAAACTTCCTGCCGACAATATTAATATTCGCCATCGTATCATTACCAACTTTTAATATTGTCTTCAATGTTTCACAATAAAGTTCCGTATAACACAGAGCATCGGGCCTGTGTATATTGGCTGCGAGAACAAGAACTTTACGTTCCAAATTTTGGAGTCTTGTCTCTAAGTTTTTCAACTCCTCCTTCTTCTCCTCCTGCTTCACCTCATTAACATTTTTATTATTCTGCGGTACTGGTGCGTTTACTATTTGAGCGACATTGTCTTGTGGTACTTGAGTACACACATTGTCTTTTTGCTCGCCACCCGCCGCGACCGTAGACATTGAGTCTGTTCGTGGTTGTTTGCTTGGCCGAGGCGATACATCTGCCATTGGCCTCCTCGCCTCCATCGCAAGTCTCGCCTTCCTATTTGCATCAGTTATCATTGGTAACCGTGCTGTATGAACGGGTATGAGACTACCTTGGGGCTGCAGTCTCTGTGTACCCACATCTTTGTTTTCACATAGAGGAAGCGTTGGCCCAGTCTGCACAACAGCATTAGAAAGCACTGTGACTTTAGGGTTAAACTTCACAGTCTTCTCCTTCCTCTCTTCTTCCCCCTCCAGTCATTCCACCACCTCGAAACGATTACCTTGAGTAGTGTCCGGGTAGGATGACGTATCGGTCTCCGAGGCAGTGTTGCAGGCCTGAGCTCGACCGAAATTTGGGTTGGAGCTTGCCCACGAGCCTCCTCCTCCTCTGGGTGGGGGGGCTGGAGCTCGAACAGCTCTCCCTCCATAAGGGGTACATCCCCGACCTCCTCCTCTTCCTCTCTGAGGGGTTCCCTGCCACCTCGAGGCTCCTCTCCATGTTCCTCGTCCTCGTCCTCCTCCTCCTCCTCCTCGTCCTCCTGCTCCTGCTCCTCCTTCTCGTCCTCTTTGAGAGGCCTTTAAGTTCTTTTGTCTCTCCCTTTCCTCCTTCTTCTCCTTCATCCTCTTCATGTAGGTAATGATTGCCTCTCGTAACTCCTCATCATCACACATATTGGCACACCAACCTTCGTTCACAGCGGCAATCTGAAGCATATTGAAAAGGCCCGGTTCCTTGCCTTCCGTCCTGCTCAGAAAATTTGCCCTTGCTGATGGGTTCTGCCTATCATGATTGAAAGAGCAGTCTCTGTTCTCCATCTGTGCCTTACACTGCAAGCCCGCGAACCACCTCCAACATGCGGTCTTCAGGTCTGGCTCTCTCTGTCTCTTCCAACCGGCAACTCTGTTTGTGTACGTGGCTTGTGCGCCAACAGGTACACCGCCTGCCTGTGCCGTATGTGCCTCCGTGAGCGAGTCCATGTTTGAGCATGCACTCATCACTTCTTGAAACAGTGCTGACGGAGCAACGCTTTGAACCGTATTTTCGAACACGCGTGTCTCGAGGAAGTTCTTGGACTTCACTGAGCTAAACGTCGAGCATTGTTGTATGAGCTGAGTAAGCTCGGGTCAACTGTGTGTAACGCCGAAAAGAAATAGAGGATGATCGACTTGCGGCCATAGAATAGCCCATAGGAGGAAACTACCTCCGTAAGGGTCGCCGCCAATTCAACAGCACTCCTCAAACTCATCGCCACTGTCTCAAAGATTTCAAATCCTATGAGAGTACCAGTGCAGAGATGCTGGTATCCATGAGATTGAAAATATGAAATGAGTGTGGCCACCGCCAGTTCACACTGAGCGTCTAGGCCTGTTGCATTGTTTCGCTTAATCTCCTCCTTCTTCCTCAAAAACTTGTACTGTGTCAGATCAAATCCCTTCGAGACTAGAGATTGGTCAAAAACAGTAACAAGGGCCTCGTATTCCTGCGTTTCGTCGCAAGGAAAAGCCTTCATGCAGGCATTGATCTCCTTGAGCTTGCTCAAAAGCGAAGCATCAGAGTCTTTGTCTGAGCTCGTCTTGGCATATAGCATGAGACCTTCTTCTCCGTGTTTGTGACCACCACCGTAGTTGAGCCCGAGGGTGCAGGGGCTGGTGGGGCAGGAGCTGGTGGGGTCAAATATGTCGGAGGGTGTGTCTTTGCACCACTCACTTTTGCTTTCATTCTTTCCAGTCTCATCGTCTTCTCGAACTCCTCATTCTCTTTCGCCTTCTTCTTTTCAGATATCACCAGCTTTTGAGCATGAGTGATAAAGGCCACCAATTCAGAAGCAGATCTGAGAAAATTATATTTCTCCACATATTGGTCAACACCTGCTTTGTTGGCGACCGGTGGTGCGTTACTAAGTGATTTAAGGACAGAGTGATCCTTGGTAGGAATCCATCTCTTCCATGCCTCCTTGTGCAGTAACGCACCCATCAACAGTCTGATCTTGGTCAGAACTCTGTCGGTCTTCTCTAACTCATCAATCACAGGATGAGTTTCTCCTGCTGCCTTAATGCTTTTTTCCATCTCTGCCTTCCCCTCCTCCAAGGCCTTTATTTCCATTGTAAAAAAATGAAATATACCACTCGAGTTTTTCGAACCCAGATTGGTCTTCATTTTTGTTACATCGACTGCCTCCTGACCAGTCGCGAGGAATCTGGCCGTTGCTCTTGGGTTTGTACTGGAGGTAACCCTCACATCGTGGGCCGTATGTACGTTCCCAAATCAGGGTTTGAGTGTACACCCCAAAGATACCATCGAGTAATTCAAGGTGGGTGTGTGTGTCCCCAAACTTGATATGCTGTATCTTCTTTCTCTCTTCTGGATCAGAGACCAGTTTGCCGAGGAGCTGTGCTGTGTTTGATAATAGGATATAGACATCCTTTTTAGCACGACTTTTCTCTTTTCTTTGATCCTGAGGGATCCACACATAGGTATCCTTCTCTACCCCCATCTTGTTATCAAACTCTTTTTTAGTGAGGTCATAGTGGTCTTGCACCCACTGTTGTTCCTCCACTGTGATCTCCTCTCCATCACTATGAATCAAGTCGATCATTTTTCGTCCTCCTCCTCCCGTGTAGGCAGGTGGTAAGGGATTACCATATGCTCCTCCTCCTCCCCGTCTCTTCTTGTTCAAATCCTCCTTCATCTTCGTCTCCTCCATATCTTCCTTCATCATCCCAGCCCTCTTCTACTCCTCCTCCTACTCCTTCATCTCCTCCTCCTTCATTCAATCCTCCTCCTCCTCCTTCATTCAATCCTCTTCCTCCTCCTCCTCCTCCTGCTTCTTCTTCTTCTCTTCTTTGATCTGCCTCCGAGAATTCGCTCACTTCGGCGGTCTCTGTCGACATGATGTCGTAGTAGTGATCAACAGGAGGACAGTGTCAGCTCCTATGTTTGGTTTTTGTTCGTTTGTGTTCTGTTCCTCCTTCAGTCGATTGACTAGTGAAGAGAGAAACTAATAGAGAGGGTAGGATAAGATTCCCTGTCCTCTATGAAACACTGTTTGTATGTTTGTTTTTGTTTGAGAAAAATAGTCTTTGAGACTTTCTCCGATTTCTTGTTCTCCTTACTCAGATTACTTTCTCCTCCTTCTTTTCTATATTGTATCTAGTATGAGGCACTTGGACCTACACACAGATAGTAATAGAGAAGCTAGAAAAGCTCTCCTTGAGAAGTCGACAGTCGGTCGGTAGGTTCTCAGACCTACCTTTAGAAAACGATCAGAGATTTGCAAAAATACTCTGACGTATGTGTGAGATAATGCAGATAAATGCACAAACTAGAAGGGTAGAGTGTTGTGCTCCTGTCCCTATGCTTGTTTGTGTTTTGTGTGTGTTCCTTCACTCTTCTGTCCACCTCCTTCTTCTTGGTCTCTGTGTGAGAACAGCAAGAACGACAGAGAGTTTGTATCTGATGTCTCCTTGTGAGCACACAGATACTGATTGGGCTAGAGGGTACGAGACACCTGCTTGAGACCAATCAAATTATTTGTTTTGTGAAAGAGTTATGAGGGAGCTGTGTTGGAGTATTTGTTTTCGTCTGACGTCCCCGTGTGAGACAGGTCAGTGAAAATTCACTCTGTTGCCTGTGTGGCAAAGCAGAAAGAAATCACCCTAGTGATGTGGACTCCAAATGTAATGCCCCCAGCGATAGCTCGTAAAAAGTCGGTAATACAACCAAACACAGTCCTCAAGAATGAGAATGATGTCTCGTTGTATTAGCTCCAGTGAAGCCAAAAAGGAAAACGGCAACAGACCAGGAATAAAATGGCATCAGGTCCAATCCGGACAAGCGGTAAAGGGATGAGCACGGTCACTTATGGTCTGGTAAACCCCTGTTAATAAATAACTTAGTATTCTTGAAAGTTAACTTTCTTTTGAAAAACTTCCATCACGCTTTGCCACGGTCCTTCGGATTGGTGTTGCAAGGTGAATGTATCAAAGTTGGCTCAGCCTCAAACCCGGCGTCCCGCTGCCACGGTCCGGCGGTGGCCGCCGCGTGACGGCGCCGACGGTGATGATCGGATCAAGAACGGGCAGTCATTCCGACATTCCAGAGTTGAATTGTCGGTCCACAGTCCAACAGTAGGCCGCTATAAATTATTAAACTGAATCAAGTTGTGATTATATTAAACTTGAGAAGCCGGCATCGCTGACCATGACGGTCACGGTATTATAGTGAGTTTGCACTTGGTCTCGATCAAACATCGGAACAGTAGTGATCGGAGCTCACCGTGCCGGTCGGGAGTCGGGAGTCGGCGCTCTCCCTGACATGATTGCGACTCGGACCCTGAGCCGCGCTGTCTAATTATAAGTACGCCGTGAAGTGAAATCAAGTTTGGGAAGGTCACCGCCGCTCAAACTTGAGTCTCGCTTTTTCTTGGGA